>JARJDS010027440.1:0-76012 GCA_030264155.1 Atheta pasadenae | reverse complement strand
GACTATAAAATATTAAAGAGCAATTAGACTTATTGTTGAATAGATGTAATTATTATTAAGTCACATCTAATAATATTTTCGTTATTAGGTCATAGTGTAATAGCATTACTACAATGTACGATAATAAATAAATAGGTATAAATTTCAAAATAAAATTGTACTTTTAGAAGTTCTACTACGACAATTATTACAAAGTGGTCAATACCCAACAAATTAATGTTTTCCTTTCAATTATAGTAAACTTTAACTTTACAAATAACAAACCGTTATAAGCATATAAGGCATATAAGCCATATAAGCATATAAGCATATAAGTTTGTCGGCCTCAAACGGCTCAAACGGTTCTTATATAGGCAACTTGTATTACACTTTATTAAAATTTTAACTTGTTTAGCTAGTTATTATAAATCATTTGTTTGTAATAAATGCTATAAAAGTAAAATTTTTGTTTATTATTTAACAATAAATTTTAATATGTAATTGTTGCTTATCCGTAAATACTATTATTATAACGAATGTGTAAAAGAAGTTGCATAACCAAATATTAACGTATTGTTAGATCGCAGTGGATCGTAGACTAAATTCTTGTGAAGCGCTACTGTGCTCTCAGCCACATGCGAACACACGCAGATGTGGTTTGTACATATTTTAAATAAATTCTCTTGAATTTATAACAATACTTATTTCGTCCAATCCGAAATAATTGGATCCCGGAAACATGAGTACAATATTAGACAAGATTGCGGCCATCGAGTCGGAGGTAAGTGTTTTTCACTAAATCGTGGTGATGCGGCTCAACTTAACCTCCTCTTTCCTTCGTAGATGGCTCGCACTCAAAAAAATAAAGCTACAGCGGGACATTTAGGTTTACTGAAGGCACGACTGGCAAAGCTGCGTCGTGAGCTCATAACACCAAAAGGTGGCGGCGGCGGCACCGGTGAAGGTTTCGATGTTGCCAAGACTGGTGATGCTAGAGTAGGTTTTGTAGGTTTTCCATCAGTTGGCAAGTCGACATTACTTAGTACACTTGCTGGTGTGTATTCCGAAGTTGCAGCATATGAGTTTACAACCTTGACAACTGTGCCTGGTTGTATTAAATACAAGGGAGCTAAAATTCAAGTAAGAAAACATTATTTTTATATTTTAATTATTAAAAAGTTAAATTTATTTATAAGTGATCATGCATGATTGAATTAAGACTAAGTTAAAATTATTGTCAACATAATGCATATCAATTACAAAAATTTATTATATACATACAATTATGCATGTTTATAAAATTGTCAATGAAATTACTTTGTTAGTTGAAAATTTTGAAGTTGTATGTTATTTTTAGTTGTTGGATTTACCTGGTATTATTGAAGGTGCAAAAGATGGCAAAGGTCGTGGTCGTCAGGTAATTGCCGTGGCACGCACGTGCAGTTTAATATTCATGGTGCTAGATGTGCTGAAACCTCTTGGTCACAAAAAACTCATTGAACATGAGTTGGAAGGTTTTGGTTTGCGGTTGAACAAACAACCTCCAAATATTGCGTTTCGTAAAAAGGATAAGGGTGGTGTAAATCTCAACGCCATGGTGCCGCAATCTGAACTGGACGCCGATACTGTTAAAAGTATTCTCTCTGAGTACAAGATTCATAATGCTGATATCACTTTACGTTACGATGCAACAAGCGATGACTTAATTGACGTGATCGAAGGCAACCGAATCTACGTTCCTTGCATTTATTTACTCAATAAGATAGGTAATAATTTAAAAATTACGAAACAAAACTTGTAGTAATTAAAATATGTCTTGCTAGATCAAATAAGCATCGAAGAACTGGACGTAATTTATAAAATACCACACTGCGTTCCGATATCTGCGCATCATAGATGGAACTTTGATGATTTATTGGAGAAAATGTGGGAGTACTTGAAGCTGGTTCGAATATACACCAAACCCAAAGGACAACTGCCTGATTATAACTCACCTATTGTGCTGCATTCAGAAAGGACCACAGTGGAAGATTTTTGTAATAAACTGCATCGATCCATTGCCAAGGAATTTAAATAGTAATTTTTAATTGTAATGTAATTTTTCATGTGTTTATTTTTTTGTTTTGTGTTTCAGTGGATTAGTATGGGGGAGTTCTGTTAAACATCAACCACAAAAAGTTGGAAAAGATCAGGTTTTAAATGATGAAGATGTTGTGCAAATTGTTAAGAAAGTCTGATGTTGAAAATGGCATTGTTTGCTCTTTTTGTAAGTTTGAAATTGTTACAATGTTAGCCAACCACCAATATCGATGATGCAAAGTTGTTTGAAACACAAACAAGTAATCTTGCGTTGATTACTTTATTTTACATCTGCTGTAATAAAGTGTTTTGTTTTACACTTTTAATGCTTATTTTATTACTCGACAACGATGTATAAGCACAATCATTTGGAGCAACAAAAAATTATGTTAAATATTGTATATCAATTTTTGTTTTTATTTTGTCCCCATTATAATATTTACGAGGGTAACTTAAACGTTCTCCACCCCTCTCTCTCTTCCAATTTTCTGACATTCCAATGATTAGAAATTTTTAATTAGAAAAAATATCATTTATGTAATACAATATTTTTGATATCATGTGTATCCTGATATCGAAATTTCTTCACAAATGTAGCTGTTGGTCCGTTGGATAGGCTTATAAATGTCTAATTAATGGCAAAACTGTGTGTTGAAAAAATGTTTATAAACAATGACGTATACTTTAAAGATTTATGTACGACTTGATTTAGAAGACTTGATCTTCGTGAAGTAATTCTTAAAGGATTTTAGTTTTCTTAGTTGCTTTCTAGGAATTGGGACGGAACATAAAATTTTTGTTGGTGTTTTGGCCGGGTCAGATGGTTCATAAAGATCAATCAGAAATTCGTTTTCGTAGTGTTTAGTCCATGATGCACCCCCTGGTGGTTTATTTTCCTTATTTTTGTTTTTAAATGTCAGACGTTTTTGTCGCTTTACATTAAGGTTGTTTTTATTACCGCCGATCTTCCTCTTCTTAGTGTTGGTAGATTTATCAACGAATCTGAGTGATTTTTCCTCATTAACATTTTCCTGCTGAGAGTACCTCAAATTGTTGTTTATCTGCTTAATGTCGGAAGAAGTCTTATTAAATTCCCAAGGACTATTACGTCGCTTAAAGTATTCAATTGGCAAATTCGAGTCATACGTAACCACAGAATTAACGTTCTTTGACTCAGCGTCGTCGGAAGACATCTTAGCTAATTCCAAAAGACCTTTAAGTGAATCGACTTTATCCTGAAGAGTGAACGATGGTTCTGTATGGTCCTTAATTGGCATAAGCTCGTTATACGTATTCGCAGAATAAGCAGTATTAGCTATTTTTGACTTTGCGTTGTCGAAAGATTTCTTATCAAATTCCCAAGGATTATTTTCTGGTTCAACTTTCTTGGGATTGATGTCTCCTGATTGAAACTCGGAGGACTTCCCATCGCATGGCCAAGAAGCATTAAGTTGTTTGACCTCCGTAGGAATAGTGACCGATGGTCTTGTAAGGTCTTTAATTGGCAACGGTGCGTCATAAGTAATCATGGGGCATCCAGGATAACTGTTCTTCGACTCAGCGTTGTCGGAAGATTTCTTACTAAATTCCCAAGGTTTATTTTTTGGTTCAATTTTTTTGGGATTGATATTTCCAGACTGAAACTCGGAAGACTTATCACATTCCCAAAGATCATTAAGATCGACCTCTTTCGGAAGAGTGACCGATGGTTCTGTAAGGTCTACAATTGCCAAAACCGCATCATGCGTAGTCACGGGCAACGCAGAATTAGGTTTCTTTGACTTAGCGTCGTTGGAAGATTTCTTACCAAATTCATAAGGATTATTTTGTGGTTTTATTTTCCTGGAAGACTTCGCCTTGCATGGTCTAGGACCATTAAGTTGTTTGACCTTCTTTGGAAGAGTGACTGATGGTGCTGTAAGGTCTACAATTGCCGAAACCGCGTCATGTGTAGTCACGGGGTACGCAGGATTAACTTTCTTTGACTCAGCGTTATCAGATGATTTTTTACCAAATTTCCAAGGATTATTTTGTGGTTTTATTTTCTTTGGATTGTTACCACCCGACTGAAACTTGGAAGACTTCAAATCGCGTGGCCAAGGACTTTTAAGTTTTTTGGGTTTCCTAGGAAGAGTGACCGATGGTTCTGTAAGGTCTACGGCAATACGCGCGTTATATTTAGTCACGGGGTACGAAGACTTGATGTTCTTTGACTCAACATCGTCGGAAGATTTCTTACCAAATTCCCAAGGTTTATTTTGTGGTTCTGTTTTCATGAGATTGATGTCTTCTGACTTTAAAGCGGAAGGCTTCCAATCGTACGACCAAGGACTGTTAAGTTGTTCAATCTTTTTCGGAAGAGTTACTAATGGTCTGTTGAAGTCGTCGATTTGCAAAAGCGAGTCAAGTGTATGTTCCGGGTAAATAGGTTTAATGATCTTTGACTGAGAATCGGAAGCATTCTTATCAAATTCCCAAAGATCATCTGGTGGTTCTAATTTAATGAAATCGAATGGCCAAGAACCGTTAAGTTGTTCAACCTCATTTGGAAGATTTACTGATGATCCTTTAAAGTCGTCGACTTGCAAAAGCGAGTCAAGTGTATGTTCGGGGTTAATAGGTTGAATGATCTTTGACTCAGAATCGGAAGCCTCCTTATCAAATTCACAAAGATCTTTTGGTGGTTCTAATTTCACGGAATTAATGTTTCCCGACAGAAAATCAGAAGACTTCCAATCGCATGGCCAAGAACCCTTAAGTTGTTCAACCTCATTCGGAAGAGATACTAATGGTCCTTTAAAGTCGTCGACTTGCAACAGCGAGTCAAGTGTATGTTCAGGATTAATAGGCTTAATGATCTTTGACTCAGAATCGGAAGACTTCTTATCAAATTCCCCAAGATCATCTGGGGGTTCTAATTTCATGGAATTAATGTTTCCCGACTGAAAATCAGAAGACTTCCAATCGCATGGCCAAGAACCCTCAAGTTGTTCAACCTCATTCGGAAGAGTTACTAATGGTCTTTTAAAGTCGTCGACTTGCAAAAGCGAGTCAAGTGTATGTACAGGATTATTGCTCTTTGACTGAGAATCGGAGGACTTCTTACCAAAGTCATAAAGATCACGTTGTGGTTCTAATTTCATGGAATTAATGTTTCCAGGAAACTCGAAAGACTTCCAATCGCATGGCCATGGACCCATAAGTTGTTCGTTTTTTTTTGGAAGAGTGACTGATGGTCCTATAAAGTCCTCAATGTGCAAATAGTCGTCAAGAGTCACGGGGTTTGCAGGTTTAATGTTCTTTGACTTAGCGTTGAACAACTTACTATCCAACTCCCCACTACTACTATCATCTGATTCTACTTTCTTCGGATTGATGTTACTTTTTTGAAAGTCAGCAGGCATCTTTCCGATTTCCCAAGGATCAATACATGGTTCGACCTGTCTCGGAAACCCGATCGAAAGATCTGTACCATCTTCAGTTGGTAGTGCAATCCTGTCAGTCTTTATATGGATAAATGTTAAAATACACATTTTGTTCATAAAATATTATAGGTTTTAATATTTACCTCACTGGAAAGTTCTGCCCCCATTTTACCTTCAATTCTTTTCCCAAAATTCTGCATAAATAAATATAATGTAATATATAGAAAGATCACTTGTCCAGTTTGAATTGAATTGTTAGATAACGACCCTTAGGCTTCAAAATATATCCACCTAATATTCTAATGCTAAGTTTACTTACCTCCAATTATTTGGAATGCACGCAGCAAAACAAGTTGCACTAATGCAGATAATTGATAATGTGTCAATTAATGATTTCCGGTAGCACCTGGTAGAGAAATCATTAGACATTAGTATGTAACCATTTGAACATCAAAAAAACCCTCCCCAATGACGTGTAATTTGTGAAATTTATCAGATTGCACAAAATGTAATCATTGGTGAAACAAGATAAAAATCTCTAACTCATAATAATACCATCTTAGTTTAATACATAACACTTGTGGGCTGTTATGAGAAGCACCCCATCAAAATTCTGTGTTATACTCACCATCAAGCTTTTAATGTGCTGTTTGCGGCAGGACGAGTGGAATTAATGTATTTGATTAAGCGTTAATTAATCCTGTCATTTGTCATTAATATGTCACACCTGACACTAATGACATTAAATTAAACATAAACCCGTAAATACGGGCCATGCCCTTAAAAATGCTAAAATATTCCCGTGGACCAGACCTTATCCCCTAAGATTTTAAATTATAAAATTATCACCCCAATGATATGAAATAAGTTTAATTCGTAAAACTTTAACCACTATGCATTTATAATAAGAAAATCGGTTATAATTGAAATGGGAGAACCAAGTTACAAATATTTTATTAACTTGTAGGTATATATTCATTACAATAAATTTTATAAAAAAATGAAAATACAACGCTCGCAATCAAAAACAAAATAAAAACAATCCAAGTGCTTAAAGCCAATATAATTGCAAATTATTTTACAAAAGTTCTTCAAACGAAGAATGAATATCCCTGGTTTTATCCTTGATGATCTTCACAACAGCAAACAGTGATTTATCCTGCGCTAAACGCAAAACAGTCTTTCCGGTATTATTTTTGATACTTGAATCGGCGCCTTTTGATAACAGAATATCCAATATTCTTAGATCATTTTTTCGACAAGCGTAATGTAACGCTGTGTTTCCTCTCCCATCTTGAAGATCCAAGTTGCATGAACCACTAAGCAACAACTCCTTGATCACAAGTACTCGTTGATTTATACATGCTAAATGTAACGGACTATAAAATGCCTTATAAGTTTGCAAATTACAATCCGCGCCTGCATCCAATAATAACCTGAGAATCTCATTTCTACCAAACTGCGCCGCAACATGAAGAGCTGTAAACCCTTCCGAGTTACAAATATTCACATTGAGTTTATGTTGAGAATTAGTTGACATACCAGAAGACTTTGTAGTTGCACAAAAGGGACAATCACATAACGGATGGCAATGAAAATTAGTCATATTACTACATTTTTTGTTTTCGTTTGATTTACAATCACCATCTGAGTTATTATTAACGTTTGGAGAAACTGGTATGCCGAGATAAAAGCAACTTAAGGGAAGGTCGTTGTTTTCTATAGCTTTTAAAAGCAAATCAGCTTTTTTGAACTGTTCAAAGTTTTTCGGACGAATACCGTAAGATTTTGCATCTTCTGTATCACACGTGAAGTCTTTTGCTTCTTTGCTTTGGAAACCATTTGTATCTTTACTTGAGTTACTTAATCCCCCATTTGCTTGCATAAAACTTGATATTAGTTTTTTGATATTTACGCTATGCGCGACATCAATTGCAGTCTCGTTTCTTTTATTTCTTAGACGATAATCGATGTGGTATTCCAATAATATCTTAACAATATTCATGTAACCCCATTTTGAAGCTAAATGCAAAGCCGTTTCACCCCAAGAATTACATCTATTCACATTTAGTATGTTATCTTGGTTTTCTGAATAATACAATAATCCTTTAACGCAATTTTCATGCCCGTTATTAGCAGCTAGATGCAACGCTGAATTGCCATCTGCATTAATAACGTTCAAATCAGCACCCAGATGTAGAAGCAGTAACAGAGGATTTAAATGTCCTCGAAGTGCAGTGTAATGTATAGGATATGAACCAGAATAATCAGCAACATTGCAAGGTATGCCTTTGTGTAACAAAAAATCCACAATTTGAGAATAACCATACATACAAGCAACATGCAAACAATTTCGACCTTTTTCGTCAATATAATCAAAACATGTTTGTATATTTTTTCTTGTTTGACTTAAAACTTGCTCACAATTATCACAAGAACATAATGGATGACAAAGCTTTTGATCGTTGCACTTATCAAGATTATCTAATTCTTTTGGGAAAATATCCTTTAACTTATCAAGGTTGCATTTTTTAATTTCTAGTATAATGTTGTTTTCACTGTGATCAATGTCACTGTTTAATTTATCAAATAGAGCAGCACTTTTAACAAACTCGATTGCAGCTTCCAAGGTGGTTATCAAATAAGTACCTTCATCTTGTTTATCAGTGTGACTAAACATAAAATCTTTCATGTAAGTCAAATTGGCAATCCAATTATTAACATTTAACTTCACCAATAAGAATGCAAATAACTGTACTAGGTCATCTGCATTGAGTATTTTAACTTCGTCATGTGAAGAGTTTGATCCATTGTTCGAAGTTGATAAAATTTTAAAAGTAGCTTTCAGACATTGGATTTTCCCTAAAGTTGTTATATAATGATTGATTTTTTTTAATTCACACTTTGCCGACGATATAAGTTCTTGATATTTACTGATTTCGAAATGTTTCATTTGAATTTCTTGTAAATTTCGTGTTACTTTATTAAAATTTGAGTCATGGTGTGATGTTATTGTACTAATCTTTATAAAAATATAATTATTCAATGAGTGTTGCATAAATGTCTCAGTAGCCACCTTTAAGTTATAATACAAAATCACATCACATTTAATTTTCTCCTCTAATCGGCTGCATTCCAAAGGAATACACAAACATTTGTTATACAGTCTTTCAATACTCTCTTGTATGGCTTGCAGTGAAGATTTTTTTACAATACTTAATTCATGTTTGCCCAAATACACTTGGCATTGACTTCCAATTTTTTGAAACACTTCCCTGCCAAATGTTTCAATCCATAAAAAATCAATACAATCTCTTAAATTAGCAATTTGATTGATTGGATTTGTTTGTACAAAATGTCGACTCAATGGAAACTCAATGCAATAAACTTTGTATCGTAAATGTTTGTGGTAGAAAGTTTCATTGAATAAAATATGTATAGTATTAAAATAATCATCCCTATCTTCAATCTCAATTTTGTTGTTGCTGATGTTGATGACTAGATTGTTTAAAGTTGTAAAGCATGTTTTTGAACTATTCGGGACTAGTATGTGATTATAGATATCTGTTTTAGTAATTTCTTGCTTGATGGTGCCATTTCTTGGTATACAAATAAGCCAGTCTTTTTTCGACGCATTTTCTAAATCTTCTTCGTGTTCAAGCAAAGCTTTGTAAAAAGGATTCACTTTTAAGTCTTCATCGTAACTGTTCATCTAAAATTATTATGACAGATAGGTTATTTAAAATTTTAATTCTTTATATCGAATGTACCTTATCATTTTATGTAGAAGCTGTGACAGTAACACCAAAAATAAACGAGCAGTTGGCCGAAAATGATAAATATTTAGTTCACATCAGTTCACATATTGTTTGTTTACGAACAACTCAGAGAATGCTCAAACGCGAAGGTCAACAAGAAGACCTACAAAATGTGAGCTTATTTCGGAATGTTTCGGAGCCAATAATACAGCGTTGTCAAATCAACTTGATATTTGAAATTTAAAGATGATTTTTCGTATTTGAAAGTTTTAAACTGTGTTTTACTTGTTTGGCTATATAATTTCCAGGTTAGCACTAGTTTTTGACTTTAAAAGTAACTTTTAACTCACATTCTACTCGATTTATATGAATTTTATGTAAGAAACATAAATGTCTACGAGTTATTAGATGACTAGTGGAATAAATCTAATGTAAACTCAAGTGAACCCATTCATCAAACCAATTGAAAACTGATACTTATATTGAAAAGTATATGATGAGAAGTTTTCTAGTTTCACTGAAATGCAAAATTAGAACAGATATGAAACTTATCTCTTCATGTCTTGTTATAAACGTTGTTTCGTGCCGTATAAGAAAGAAAAAAGAAATACTTAATTAATGAAATAATAAATATTTTATTTACAAACTGTAAGAATATTTACAAAATATACCTATGAACAATAAAGTGCTAACGTTTTAAAATCGCAATGTCTACATAGAACATAGCCGCCAGCAACAGATGAACTTAGTTAGCATTCCAAAACAATCATCAACATTCTTGCAATACATTTTAACAGCTTATTCGAAATTATTACAAATTCGTTACAAAATTATCTTAAAATCTTCAACATATGACTGAGTATTATTTCTATCAGTTACTTAAGTCTTCTCTTCAGTGTACGCAGTTCCTTCCAAACGTCAACAAAGGAATATACACAGTTCGCGTAATTTGTACTCTTAATAATGAGAGTTCATTAAATGGTATCAGTTTAGGCGATAAATCACATTTCAGTTAAGTTTGGCACACATGAATTTTTAGGACGAGGGTTTAAATTTGAAAATCATCGCACAACTAAAGCACGAGTAGGAACATCCATTATGTAGAATAATGTTGTAGTTATAAATGTAGATGTAGAATACCAAGATTTCGAATCATTTCATTTATTCATCCTTCTTTTTGCGTAATTTTCCTTCCCGCTGTATCGTCCGACTGACATTCTCAACACTCTCGGAAACTTCCGGCGAGTCATCCAGAATATTGGAAAGAGTCATGATGTAACTGCAAGCAATCCGGAGCACACTAAGCTTGGATAGTTTCTGTGAATGAGAGTACGCGGGGACGGCATGTCGAAGAGTATCAAAGGCAGCACTGATGGTGTGAACTCTTGTGCGTTCCCGAGCGTTAGCTTCAATTCTTCGTTCACGCGTCATATTCTTATAATTTCTTTGTTCCTTACGTTGGTTATCCTTGGAAGAAGAAAAATCTTCTAACATTGAATCATCTTCAGGTTCTGATTTTTCTGCTTTTGAAGACTCAACTTCTTTAGTATGCTTTTTGGTACCGTGCGTTTTGGAATTTGTTGAGTTTGGTACCTTTAGTTTTGGAAACTGAGCTCCTGAAGTGGAGAGCGCTTCCTCGGTTTCACCGGAAGTAGCTGTGTATTTTGGATGAATGGGTATTCTGATAGGTGGAGATAATGGTGAGATTGGGTCCAGTTGAGGGCATGGTGGTGAAATGATTTTGAGTTGAGGGGGAGGTGATGGAGGTCGGAAGTATTGTCTTGGAAGTGGTGCAGATGGTTTGGATATTTCTTCAGAAGGAAGTAAAGACGATGTTGCAGATGGGGATTGGGAGGGGGATAAGATAATTGAAGAAGATGTTGATTTTGGGGTTGATGATAAACTCCATGGCCGAAATGGTGCTGTTTCTTCTGCGCGGATACACGCGCGTTTTTTTAATGGTCCATCGTGGAGGCGGCGCGGTTCTGTTAGCTTCCGTTTAGAACGGAAAGCAATAGCCTCGACTTTTACCTCCACCGAGTCTTCGCTGCTGTCGGTTGGGGAGTGTGGACTGGTTTCAATCATATCCATTGTGATTCCAGCTACAAAAATTAAAATTATGGTTAAAATAATTCAAGTTTTGAATTTATAAAGAAAAACAAAATTTGTTTATAAGTATATATTTATTGTTTGTTTTTGTATTATTTACATTTTATTTTATTTTATTTAAAGCATGCATGAATGAAAGTTTGTTTAGTTTGAAATAAAATTTTAACAAACATGCAATTGAAAATTTAAAAAAATTTGAAAAAGTTTTCAAAGTTTTAAAAAGTTTAAAGTTTGTTATAGTAAAAGAATAATTACCTAGAAAAGTGTTTCTGTTATTTCCATTCGTCATAATAATCCACTTCTTCGTTTAATTCTAGTTGTTGTTGTTTAAAGTCACAGATGAACTCGTTGGGCACAGCACAAGACAAGAAAAGTCTAAAGTGTCCTGCGAAAAACTTGTGGAACTCTTCGGAGCGCTCCCGATGCGTGCGGCTCGCGGTGCGGATGCGTTCTGCGTTCTGCGATCCCTCGAGTCCTCGAGTTCGGATCGCGACTGGCAGCGTCCGCCGGCAGCGGGGCAACAATACGGGCCCGCCGCACGGGCGGTCGCAGTTGTCGCGCCGTTCAACTTGCGCTGCACCAGTGGAAGCACACGCTCAGCAAGTGCGGCGAGCGAGACGGAAGACAATGCGGCTGGTAGCCGACGTGCACACAGGCGGAGACGAGTCGGTGGCGCCGAGTCGGACTGGCGCCTGTCTAGTCGCCGCGCCGGACGATGCGGCCGCCGCCTCGCCCCGCACACACCCGCCTAGCCCGCCCGTCGTGGTGTGAAGAATGCGGCCAGCGCCGCGTCCGCGCGGCACAGGTGCTATACAATACGCCACCCGCCGACACTCGCTCCCATCGCACCGCGCTCATCTGCATTTCGACAGGACCCGACACTTTCCAACCAACGCCTTCGACCGCTGATCCTAAGTCGGCTTAAAATCATGCCGCGGGCGACCTAAGCGGACCCGCTTAACTTTTGTCCGGCAATTGTCATCTCAAGTGCCTCACCACGGGGGAGACTCGCGGACAATGGGCATCTCGAGTGGCTCGCACTCGGGCGCATTGTCACGCGCACCCAAATTCACAATGAAATCCGTGCGGCGCATAAAATGCAAATTGACTTTCGATTCGTATTAATAACTGGCCACTTGAGAGTGCGTGAGTTTAAGTACGCTTATACTTACGATGCTTATGTCACCGGTCAGCGGGGCCAGGCCAACGGCTAGTGTGTTATGAGAGTCTAGCTAGATCTGTTCCTCGAACTTGTAAATAATTGTAATTATCGCTGCGTGCACCGCCCGCAAGTTTCTCAAGTGCATCGCCACTTCGGTGAAATTTTGCACAAGAAAAGACGTTTCAAGTACCAATAACACTTCACTTGCTTAATTCTTTGCGTACAGGAGCTTAGAAAACTTTGCAAATTTGTTTTAAACTTGATTCATAAATTTTACCCAATTTCAACATTTTCGAACACTTTAAGACGTTCTTCTCACAAAAACTCAAAGGTTTCAAGTGCCCTTTTACTTTCTTAGCTTATTGGTTCCAACGAAACGTCTAATAATAAATAATTAAACGATTAACTCAACCAAGAATTTGACAAAATTCTTCAAACCATATTTCAAGACCAGTTAAGCGAAACTCTAGAAAATATGTCTCAAAATTATTTCTTCATTTAAAAATTATTACTTAATTAAACTCAAAGAATAATTTTCTATAAATAAAGTAATTTCATTGTTTAATGAAAATAATGTTTGAAATTCAATAAATTGCGTTTGATATATTGGCAGCGCGCGTTTAAACATCTGGTGCGCGCATGGTAGCGTTTTGCAGCGTTTTCAAATTCGTCTAATTATTTCATACCTCGTCTCGCGGCATCGTCGATTTCGTAATGTCCATCGACGCCGCGACATGTGATTGAGATGCGCCGGCCGGCCGACGGTGCGCCACATGGCCGCGCTCGTCCGCGTAACAAGTGCGAGCAATAAGGTATAATAATCGCGATAAATCAATGCGCGATCCGCGGCACGCCGATGCGATCGATGCATGCGCGAGATGCGATCGGACGCGATGCGGCCGCGCTACCGCTCGCCGCGCGCTGGTAAATCAGTGACCGTGTCCGTATGGCGCCAGAGTCACGCCATAAATAATACCGCACACACGCGTGGCGGCCGTGCTCTCTGCTAGCTCGTCGCAGGAATGCCAAACCGACCAAATGCGAGACAAACGCAACTTTACGTTCGACGCTTTCTGGGTTTTCTGGAAGCTGCAAAAAGTCGTAAATAGTCGCAAAAAGTTTCAACTAAACTCGACCAAAACATTGTGAAGAATGGAATTTGATAAGCCACCATTAAATGACTTAGAAAACAATTTATTATGATTATCAATTTCTATTAATTGTACACTATTTTGCGAGTTTTGTTTTGGAAGAAAACGCGCATGTTGTTTAGTAGGTAATTGGGCGATAAGCAAGGATGATTAAAAGAGACGATGCGAGCGCGTTTTGTGCGGGGACAGGTGTGCTCCCGAAGACGGTGTCTTCATCAAACCGACAAAATGATCTCACCGGGCTGCGAAAACAAAGAGCCGATGCGGTTGCGTTCGGGTGTTTCGAGCAGGGAAGCGCTCGATTCACACACAAAAGTCAGCGGACGAAATTATTGCGGACATCCACCTGTTATGCGAACACATGCACGCGCACAGCCGGTGGTTGCCGCGCAGGTAGGCATACATGATCGGGTCGGATGGGCCCTGTGGAAATGTGGAACAATAATCGGTTCGGTTGGGCCGCGGGCGCGCATCGCCGATCGCTTAACGCTTATCTAAATTGTTTCGCTTCCCATCGCCGACGCCGCTGCGAGGTGACTACGACGATTGAATGAAAGCTCGACTTCGACTTGACTCCGGCTGTGCGAGCATGGTGGAATGAGGAATGAGGAGTGCTACCAGATGTTTCTCCGTTCTGCAAGTGCAGCAAGGTGCATATTTATATCCGATGCGCACATGGCGAAGAAGATGCCAGTGCTAGTGGCAGCAATTGTCAGGCTAAGTGCGAGACACTGCGCCCAGATGCAACGAGATGCGTAATTCATTAAATAATATTGACCTATTTATAGGAACGCTGTTCGAATGCGCGTCCCTAACGACCATTGCTCGTGTGTGTTGGATCTTGTTCTGACTGGCTCCTTGCTTCCTATTTAAATATTTATATATAGAGATAATTTGGAGTCGCGGACGGTCTCGCGCTCAGCAGCCAGACCGCGTCGGCCAGGTGGACCACCAACGCGACTGCAGGCCCGCGACGTGTTGCACGGAATAATTTAATGGCTTTCGAACAAATAAAGAACGACATCATGTGTTTCCTACTAATTTGAAATAACACCAAAAAGTCAAGCATTGAAACGTTCAACACTCTTCAAAAATACTTCAATTTTTAAGAACACCTTTTGGCTTCCAATGCTTCCAATGCTTCCAATCTTTTCGAAACTCTAATCTTCTTAAACACTGACTAAACGACTAAGCGTTTCATTGGTTCGCTTGGGAAGTGTTCAAGTGGCAGACAGACTCGAAATAACATAATAGTTTTCCGTTGAAACACTTGTCGAGCCGTTTGTTTTGCATTGCATCTGTTTGCCTAGTTGGCGGGTTTTTGGCGAGAGAGCCGCATCAGGGCGAGCGAAGGGTCGTTGGTTGGAAAGTCGAAGCGGAGCACCACCTGAACCTCGAGCACCTGTCAGCAGATGATACAGGTGCGAAAGCTCGCCGCGCAGAAGGACGAGACCCCCAAATATATCGCCACGCCACCACATTGCACATCTATACTTGTACCCAACTCATCCAAATCATCCGAGGCCAACCGACCTTCTCGGACCAAGCATACCAGTCGGAGTTAATACTTTGGTCACAACTCCAGACTGCTGGCAGACACCTGTTTACGAAAAAAGCCTGGTAGACATTGACACAACGATAAGACCGGAATGCAATATTCGAACAATTTTTTGGACTACTAACAATAGGCGTTTGTGCGCACATGGAGCGCAGTACCGGATGTCGGACATAACAATTTCGGGGAAATCCGAACAGCCGAACGCAGCACGAGTTTAATAACGTAAACTTTTCAACTTCTGTATTTTGGGAGAAAAAAACATTTGGAAACTTCAAACGGAACTAAACAGTCGGTGGCCGGTGGCTCTCGTAAAACCGCCCACGTATTCGGGGCTTGACTGTGATGATTTTTACCATCTCACCAACCCAACATAAATGTGCAGGCTTTTGAGATTGCGGCGGGGACACCAGACAGTTCAAGACGCACCAGATGTACTTGTTAATGTTTCAGATGCCACATGGGTTCTTTCGGCTTACACAATCCTTGGCTCAAAGACCAAAAACAAAAAAAACATACACAAATGTAGAATCAATTGACTGAACTCATGACTCTCATGCGTAAGTAGTATGACTACTAGCCCGTACATGTTTAATACTCAGTAAACTTCTCAGTAAGTCAGCACTTTTTCGCCATCTGGATGAAACGAAACATGTTTTCGAAAAAGAAAAAAAAAACGTCAGTTTTATAATATGCCAAGTCAAGATTTTGAGTAAGCGTATCATATCATATCATATCAGAACGTTTTGTATCAAATGAGGAGGCGTAGAAGGGTCACATAACTTGGTTCCCATGGTTTCATACAAAAATAGTTCAACTTGTGTTATTTGTGCTTTATGGTATGTAATTTCAGAAGGTGACGATAAAGTAAACAATGCTTCGACCGCTCAAAAACGGTTAATTAGCAAGCAGGCGGGGTAGCGATCTGAGAGGGGGCGAAGTTAACACGTAGCTCATTTCTGCGTTTTTTTGTTGCTTGTGGTGTTTTTTGCCTGGTGTGTGAGATGCGAGAGAATCTATCGATGCCGATGCAAGCAACGCGCGGTCGCTGGCTCTGGTCGTGTCGGTGTTAAATCGTCGTCTTGACGCGCGCGCCGCCGGTAGAATGCATTCGGATGCATTACATTCCCAACGCATCGGCCGTCCGCGCCGCCTGACCATATAAGCGAGCCGGGTCGGCTGGCGCCAGATGTTGATTTGCGTTGCGCCTTCGCCTCTGCCTCCGTGTCTCAGGCCTCGGCGAGAGCGGATCGACAACCAGACTCCCGGAGCGCGCTTTATCGCTTCGAGAGCGTGCATACGCATTGACAATCTGATCTAGGCGCGCTGCCCCTGTCCACCAAGCTCATGCCACGCTCATTCTTGCTGCGGCTAATGCGGATGTTGTGAAGAATTTTACGTGACGCTGCCGACCGATACCAGCCGGCATTCCAACTCGCTTACTTCTCATCGTAAACAATAACACCGACGCTCGGGTGGGCACTGGATTTTTGTTTCAAGCGTCTTTATCAATTTTGCAAAATTTACCATGATCACTCCCACACCGGACATCATTAGTGAATTACATCCGGAGTAGATATACTTTTTCTCAATAAACTACTTTGTCTACATTTCATTATCACTTCAATATCACCTACAATGTCAATGCTTCACAAAATATTACAAACACAATCCAAACACAACAAAACAAAAATATGTTGTTTTGATCCCTATCACTTGCTATGGTGTTGTGTGGGAACAATATTTTTCCATGTGGTTTCTACCGCAAATATTATTCCGAACATTCAGCAATTTCAAGTTGGTGATATAACACAATCTACTTACTTTTACTTTTACGGAAACATTAAGTCACTCACATTGAAAGCAACACCGACTAGATAATCACTCACTAACACAACCACAGCTTATCACTGAAATTATGACATACATACATACATCACTCAGCCATATAAACAAATCATTAACACAGTGCATGTCAGAATCATCCGCAGGCAGCGCGCGCATTTCGCAAATATTTGTATAAATTCATCGTGATTACTTAGTTAATTAACCTTAAGAAAACGTGAAATTTTATACGATTACGATTCACATTTTCAGCACCAGAATCAACATTTATCAACTGCTCAGTAAGTACTTGTATTTATTTATTTGTATTCACTTGAAACTGAGTTTGACAGTTGTCATACCACGCACGTGAGTATATAAAGCCTAGTTCGATTCAGATCAGTTTTATTCGGTTTCATGATCAGGAAACTAGCAGGAAGCAACATGCCGAAGGTACTGGTCACTCATTATGACTGTCCTAAGATTGCTTTGGACATTCTACGCAACAAGTAAGTTACTTTTTATTAATTACAAGTGCATATATTAATAAATTAATTGATTCATTAGTGGATTTGAAATTATCATGAACGAAGAAAAACCTGCTCCTACGCTAGAAGAAATTAAGAAAAAGATCGTTGGGGTTGATGCTGTGTTTGTGATCACTAAAAAGTTTGATACTACACTTATTGATGCAGCAGGTGATTTATCTCAATATTTCTCTATCTGGTTAAACGTTCCATTATTATATATATATATATATATAATTATTTACATTAAGGTCCACAATTAAAAATGGTCGGTAGCATGTCTGCTGGATACAATCATATTGATGTTGCTGAATTGAAAAAACGTAATATTTTAATCTCCAACACACCGGACATCGTTAGTGCACCTACTGCTAATTGTGCTATCATGTTAGCGCTAGCAGCAGGAAGGAGATTGTTAGAAACACGTGAACAGATTTTTAAGTGAGTACCTGATTACTCTCGAATAAAAAAATAAATCAATCAAAACATACTTTATCACATTACTCGTGTGCTAAAAGCGTAAACACTTAAAAACTTAACTTAGCTTACTAAAACTTAAACTGGTGGCAGCACTGTACAGACACTTTACTTATTGATTCGATACTTTTGAGAAGATTTTAAACGTAAATGTTACAAAGTTTTACTAAAATTTATATTGTTCTATAGAGAAAACTGGACTTATGGTCCTCAATGGTTTTTGGGGTATGACTTAACTGGATCAACAATCGGAATTGTTGGTTTTGGAGGTATTGGGCAAGCAATCGCCAAAAGAGTTAGAGCGTTCGATATTGCGGAATTACTCTATACAGGACCAAGAGCTAAAGTGGAAGCAAACGAATATGACGGACATTTCACCACTATTGATGACTTGGTATCCAAATCAGATTTTGTGTTTATTAGTGCACCCCTCAATGATTCCACAAGATTGCTGTTCAACAAGGATCTTTTTTCAAAGATGAAACCAACCAGCGTTCTTGTTAATGTCGCCAGAGGTGAAATTGTCAATCAAGAGGATCTTATTGTTGCATTACAAAATGGCACTATTTTTGCCGCGGGTTTGGATGTGATGAACCCTGAACCGTTGCCCAAGGACCACATCCTTTTAACTCTTCCCAATTGCGGTATGTTATCTAATTTTCACAACAAAAACAAATAAAAAAGTTTTGGTTTGGCTATGTTTTCTTACAATTTAAATTTTTTGATTGCAGTTATTTCACCACATATTGGAACGGCTACAAAAGCAGCACGTGATGCAATGGCGGAATTGTGTGCGAAAAATATTGTTTGTGGTTTAACCGATAAACCTTTATTAACACCAATATAATTAAACCCACAGCTTGTAATTCCATATATAATAATTTTTACGATATTAGATTTTACGATGCATTCTTACAAAACTATCAAACTTTTGTTTGACTTTAAATATAATAGGTATAGAATGAAAGCAATGGCGCGTAAAACCTATCAAAATGTTTATCAATATTAGTACTTAACGTTTTTCTTTGTTGTTGGTTAGTTGTAACGTTGGCAGTAGAATAGATTCAGTTGTTTCTTATAATTGTTTTTATTTGACAAAGATGCGTCTATGGGTCCTTTTTCTTGTCCTTACAGGAACTATTTCAGGCGATGATGGAGTAAGTATACCTTTCAATATTTATTGAATTAAGATAATTTAACTACCACAACAAGATTTAATGAAATAATAAACCCATGGCGTTAATTATTAAATTATAGAAATCCGTCCAAAGTTCGTTGAGTGCTTATACTGGTAATCTGGTTAAAGCTCTCGTGAAAGCTAATTGGGTGATGCAAAAACTTATCTATAACGAGATAGAATCTTCGCAAGCGTACATCTCGGATTTGTTGCTTCAGCGGGTTATATATTCTAGAGGGCAGCATAATTATGAGGTAAAATCATTGTTAGAGAAATTGAAAGATGAGTTTATAAAAATGATTGATATCACTACGGAATGTACTGCGACGGAAGGAGTTGTTTGGATTGCTCATCGTACTCTGAGAGCTGCTGAGAATTATCGGGAATTGAGCATGCGTGCTGATGTGATGGAAGTTTGCGGATACTACAATTCTGAAGAACTAAATAAGCTCTGTGCTGATATAACCAAGCGTTATGATGCGGCAGTTAAACGCGTTGAAGACAATGTAACCAAAGTAGTTGCAAAAATTGACACCACCTACGATTCTACCATGGTTTGCCTTCGTTACCGGTATAACAGTTTATTGAAGAGTTTAGAAAATAAAATTTTCTAAACATCAACTTGTCAGGAATTACATAACATCTGTCTTTACAAACCTGTAATAAAATGCGTTCTGAAATACGTTTGTAGTTATTTCTATATTTCCCTTTGTTGAAAAATGATAATGTTACAAATAAAAACAACTAAGGTCATTCATTAGGAAAAATCTACGTGTTTATTTCATTTCCACATGTTCCATAAAAACATTCTTAAGTCATAAATACTTAACACTAAAATAATCTCTATGCACTCCTTAGTATACAAATGAAGATATTACAATAGTTTTTATTTTTTATATTGTCAGTCATGATTTCTTTCTGTCCCCACCCGTTCCTACCGCTTGATTATGATTCAGTGATAAATCATTGTCCTTCGCTTTCTCAGTTACTGTGACTAACTGATGCATATCAGGATATTGCCATTGTAAATTTTCTGAAATTTACCTGCAGAACAATAAAAACGTGAACAACAGTATCGATTGAAACAGTTTTAACGTGTTACGAGTTAGTTGCAGTTATTTGTTATCTGAATGTTTGAAAATGATACTATCTACTTGGAAAACTTTGAATGCAACGCAGTGGCGTAGCTAGAGTTGAGCTACGACACTGAAGTAAAATCATTTCCTACTCATCATCCACTTTCGTCCGAACCTGTACTGTTACACTTTTGTACTTGACTTGAAACGCTTATGAATTTAGCATTTAGCTTAATCTTAGACATATTTATTACTTATCATGATTAATCATCCTTAAATACATTTCGGATATTGAATGAGGATATATACTTCTTATTCGTTAAAGTATTTGATTGTACAAATGCGCCTCGATTTGTATATTTTTCTTTTGGAATAACCTTGAGCGTTAAACTGGAAAATTTGAGCCTGGAGTCTCATGTTCAGCAAATGTTATCAAGAAATTTAACGTTTTAGGGGAGGATTTATTGGTTTTCGTATGGTTTTTGCATTTAAATGTACCAAAAATGTAGATTTGTTTATTGAACAATTTGTTGTGTTGTTTTTGTCGTTTATTCTCCCCTTTAACGTTTTATAAAACTTAAATAAAATCTTATCACTACATAGACTTAAAACTACGCTCCTGTCTGTCCTTTCACATGGTAATCACAATCCGTCCCACCCTTTGCTGATATTTCTACTCCTGGCTAGAAATGGCATTGCGCGAGCTGATTATAGCCGCGCGTCCGTAGCGATAGCACTAACAATAGCCGCTCTTAAATTCGAGAAACGTGTGCTCCGTAACCGACACTATCACGTCCTTTTGTTCGCGCCGCCGATGCCGCCAAAAGCAAAGCGACGCGCCTGATGCCAGGATGATGACGGTGAGTGCGCCAATGAGCATCAGCGCTGCGGTGAGTACCGTCAACGGCAGGCCGGCGTGCATCGAACAATTCACTTCCTGCTCGTCGCTGCCGGAAGGACAATGCCGAAGCCCATCACACCACAATTCAGGGCTTATGCAGGCACCCAGCTCAGGACAACTACAAAACAGTGTTACATTTTAGAGATTATTAAACAACACCAAACCGTTTATCTGGTTTATCAACCAAACTTGGTAAACTAAATCTGATCAAAACTTAATTACCTGTGGGGACAATTTGGAGGTGTGAAGGTAAATAGCGTTGTTTGTAAGGACAATGCAGGGTTTTTCGATACTTCGATCCAGTTAACAGCAAAATTTCCAGGCTCTTTTTGTAGGAATTCGATTATAAAACTTCGAACGTGTTTCCCTTGAAGGTGCTTATAACTGTAAACTGCCCACCCTTCAGAAAATAGTTCAACAACGTTGCCAACAAACACATCTGGGCAGATAACTCGCATAGAAGTGCTTCGACCTGGAGAGTGGACCAGGATTCGGTTCCTGGTACCACAATAACTATCGTTTTTCATTTCAAAGCCTTTAATTTTTAAATACAAAAAATTAGTAAACGGATTCTCCGGTTCTATCAACCAAGGTTGGCTGGTGCAGTAAACCACAGTTTGATTGGAACTGTCACTATTTCTCAAGGTGATCTCCCCACTGGACCCTTTCAATTTCCGAGTTTTCCAAGGATCGACACATCCGTGTTCCGCCTGTGCTTGGAATTCATACGTCGCATCAAAATAGTAATCCCTATAGTCCTCCGTGATGTTCATATCGCTGATAACAAATTCCACAACCACCTTTCTGCCAGTTTTTGTGAGAACGTGCAGCGTGTCGCTGACATTTCCACAGAGACAGTCCCGCTTGATCTCAACTCCTTGCCAAGGGTATTCCGAGACGTGGATTTGTGCAACGCCATCACGATGATTGGAAGCTGAACACTTCCAGCGGTCACTCTCTGCATCAAAGTACGAATGGCATTGTTTATGACCAAGCCCAACACGTTCAAAATTAATTAAAAGACGTTTCCGTTCACCTCCTTCGAAGTGATATGCGCAGTTCAAAGACTTTTGACCACCTCGTCCGTACAAGAATGTTATTCTTGGTGAATAGAATTTACCAGATGCGCTTGTGAAGATTCTATCACATGGATTTAATGTTAACTGAGCTCCTTCTTGAGATAGGTCTACGAATTCGTACCGCAGGACAAAACTAACCGGGTACATTACGTTTCCGTAGCGGATTGTTTGTGCAATGGTAAGGTCAGAGCCTGATGAGACATAACTTTCTTTGAGGCCACAGGGACGTGTAGTCCGAGAGGAATTGCTCAGCAGGGAGTGATCGCATAGCTTGGGCTTGTCGTCTTTGCAGAACTGACCCATCAGTGGGACGTTGGTTTTTGTTTTGATGTCGCCGTCCCAGAGCTGCAGTTGGACGTCGCAATCACCATCGTATTCGCTGATGCGGTCGGCGGTGACGTGGTATTTAATGAATGAGATCCAGACAACCTCTTTGGGATGGCCCCGGAAGTGGTAGTGACAGGTTGTGTTCGGTGGCAAAGAATGCATTGGGCTTTCGAGAATTCCCGATGGATTCTCAAAGGTAGAAACGAGAAATTCGCATTTTTTCCCTTGCTCGATATACGTCGGGGAGGCTTTGTTTACGTAGAATACCTGAAATATTTTCAGTGTAATCAAAAATATTTTCTATAAGGATTATTAAAACAAAAAAGTCATATTTAGGAGAATAAAAGCTGAAAACTAAAAATACAAATAAAACAACTGCATGTTGAAAACTGAAAACTAAAAACAGTAATTAAAAATCGCGTGAAAAGTTTGATATTTGTCCGGAACGGAAATTATTATTGCGAATTCAAATGGAGTAGTGTGCCCGCATTGGCAATTTACCTGCACTTCCAGTTCAAATCCGGGCAAATAGGATAGCGGCAACGGATGAAAAGGATTGCCGAATGGAGACGTATGGAATCTAACCAGCAGCTCGGGTCCGGAACTAATTATTTCCGGGACCGTCTCGCCGCTACATAAATGAGCCAATATCGGACTGTTCTGCTCGCTGCCGTCGAGAATCTCGATGTAATCCTGCATGACGTTACATTGATCCCATATTCTGCAAATTGAAAATTAGACGGTTGTGAGGATAATTAAATTCTGTGAATCAATGATTTTGATAAACTCTACAATTGCTGCAACTCCTAACAATTTCAAACTCTCGTCGAAATTGTGATTGTGGCAAATTCCGGATTAACGCAAGCTTTTTTTATAGTAAAGTTAGATGCTTCAGGTGAGTGGCGGGCGGTTAGTGTAGCCATATATTTGGTGGAGGCGGCACCGGCTGTGTAAACCGACGGCGACATTCCGTTCCATTTAATATTAAAACAAACCAATATTTTTCCATTTTCAGCCCGGCTTTCACGGGTTGCGAATGAATAACGAATGCCCGCCGGAAAAAATCCCTTTTGTTATTCTTTTCAACAGCGCACCACCTCCGCTTGAGCCCTCTTAAGCTCAACGGCGCGACGCGAAAATAGCGACTATTTTCTCGACGAAAGAGCTTTCAAAAGCGACCGACACTACGTCGTCGCAGCAAACCAGGCGAGGCCGCGCTTCGCATTTTGATTCGGTCTGATTCCCCATAAATTCAACTATAAACTCGTTTCAATAGAGCTTTTTTTCTGTTATCGACACTTTTTGTGTTGAAAATGAAGTACCACCTTCATGACGGTGAATAAAACGTCTCCGTTTTCTCTTTCCTATTCCATTTTCCGCTTTCGTTTTCCTTTTCCGTTTTTCAATAAGTCACGGTCGGGGCTTGAATATATGGGACACTATCAAGTATCGTGTTTGTCCTCTGCTCGCCTACATAAACTTGTTTCGTTTTTGATCTTGACTTATTTATGAAATTTGCATTTTTAGATTGAACGCCGTGTGTGTACACTGCGCCGATCTCCGACGGGTTTAAAAAGTTTGAATACTCACCGGAAAACTCGATCACTGTTATCGAACTTCGTGACCTGATGGTCTTTGTGGTTGTAGTGCGCCTGGCGAACGGCGATAAGCGCGTGTTTTTCCGGCGGCGCCGACTTATCGCGCACGCGGTAGCTGCAGGTCAGGTTTCTGGGGTAGATGCCCGGATAGTTAGGCGACTGGATGCGACACGGCCGTTTGCTGCAACCCTCCAGAAGGCGGTCGCAGTAAGAACCAGCGTGCAATTTTCCGCGGTATGATCTTTGCGTTGCGTTGCCATAACGAATTCGTGCGTCGCTTAACCGCAGAAATTTATAGGACAGCTTGAATTCAAACCCGTTCTGATGCTGCAAAAAATCCACGGTTAGTTCTGTTGATTAATTGCCGCATTCACAGGATGAAATCTTGACTTTTCGACTTCAGTTCCAGCGTACCTGTTGCGGCAGACGCGCGAGATGCAGGGTGAGGTTGATGCTCGGTGTCTCACTGTAGTAGACGGTGTAACCCCACGAGCTACCGCACCACTTGCCGCCCTGCGGCGGGCGATTCCCCTCGGCGATGGAGATGTACCCATCGGGACAACCCTCCGACGTGAACGACTCGAACGTGCCCACCGAGAACGACTCAAAACTCAACTGTAAAAAGGAAAAATCACGTATTTACGCATTACCACACAACCGTAATGCTTTCGTATCGCACTTTGCAGGAAAAAGGGTAAAACCACATTCCATTCGGATACAGAATGCAAACCGGACTTATCCCAGCTACAATATTCAAGCGCGCTCGGCAATTACATCAAAGAAATTTACGAGCGCGCGTGCTTTAAGAGTAGAGGTGCTCAAAGGGCAATACTCACTTGTACCAATTCGCCGAGCGACTTTCCGGCCGCTGTGAAGTTCAAGTAGCACAAAAACGGCAGCTGTAATTCTTCCGGACGCTTGATTTCCAATTCGTATGTGCGCCCAACTTCGCCAAAGTACGTTCGATTGCACACTGAAATTTAATGCGTTTTTACGGTGGAAAAGTTTCAATAATTCAGCGCGGCGCACATGTGCGCTTTCAGTCAATGTCCACGATTGTTTCGAGCCAAAGCCCTTAGATATAAAAATGGATAGGAGTGCGTGGGAGTGCAGGGATTCCACGCGCTCGAAACCGGAATAAAAAAATAAAATAAACTATCGTGCTTTCGAGTGATTTATGCGCGCTGCTCGACGCGGCTTTTCGGGGGCGAATTTCGCTAAAGCGCGCATTTATCGTATCTCGTTGAACCTTCCGCAATCGAAGGTTTTAGGTTTTATGTATATGACGACGACAAATCATTCCTGCGGGCTTGTGCGCGCCATGCCGCACCGCGCCGCGTGCTTTTTAAACTTTTACCCGCTGAATTTTTCCCCAGCGGCCCAGTGAAATGACGACGATTAAATCGTTTAGAGGCGACCGCATTTTCTTTCCGAGCGACTTTTTTTCATAAAGTCTGCCCTCCGTGTTCTTTACATAGGCCCAAAACCAGCCCCAGAAGTTTATAAATTTCAAGGTTTCTGACTACATTTCAGTTCATAAATCTTTCCCAAACCGAATTAGAAATCTTGCGGGTCAAGACGTTTTTTTTGGTCTCCATCTCGGTTTTATTTCCATTTTACCGCAAAAGCCACAGGACGTTAACACTCGATTTGTAAACGCTGCTCTTAGATTTCAGTTCCATTAAAAGTTTTTTATTACGTTTTATTTCACTAGTAATATTTTAATTAAATTAAATTAAATTAAATCCAGTCATAAACTTTCAGCAGACTTAATTGAATTGAGTGTCAATAAACCAAAAAATTCAATAAAAATACAAAAAACTTTTCATTCGATTCCAGCTTTTATTTAAACGAAAATTTATTTTAAATTGAACAAACGCCAATAAATATTACAACGCAAATAATAAAAATTGAAAAATTGCTTTGATCACGCTGTTTTTCAGTTACGACTGCCCAGATAGTTATTTTTACATTTTTATAAATAAACGTTTTATAAAAAGCATAAAATAACATGTAACTCTGAATAAATAAAAACGTTATGTTCCTAAAAGAAAAAATCAAGTGCCTAAAGTAATCGTGTAAAAGATAAAGTAACAATTAAGTGTGGGTTGTTTCTAAGGGTTGTTCAAGTCGAAATAAATCGAAATAACTGTTGCGTTGTGCCACCACAAAAGCGCAATAAACTCTCGCGTAAAAATGCGCCCGATTTCCATTAGGACGCATAATTTATGCGCGTTTCAAAAATATCTCCAACGAAAACTACGTATAAATTTCCCACGCGCCCTCTCGCACCGCGTGTGGGGAGTGCACTCGATAAAGCGACTCGGGGAAGTAAATAAATCCTAACTAAATAGGTAATTAGAAAGTTTCGTCTTAACTGCGTTGCTGCGGCGTTGGCTCCTCCGCCGGTTCGACGGCGGCAGAAAGAACGCAAACTTTCCGCTCCGAAGCAGTTTGCGCGACTTCAAAACTGAAACAATTAATACCCCCGGCAACCTCGACTCCGACCGGTTGAACCTTCCCGCGGCTGCCGGAGTTTCCGTGCTTTATGATGTTTAACTTAATAAAAGTTTTTACTTGGTTATTATTAACCGGATTCTATCTCTTTTCGGCGCGCGCAAGACGCGTAAGCCGAAAGTTAATAATGCCGAATTTATAAACTCGAAACTTGCGTCTGGCGGCGACGGCGGCGGTGGCCCTCAGTGCCCCTAGTTGAGCTTTTACGAAGAGGAATCTGTTGCCGTTGACTTTAGTTGCATTAATCATCGATTGTGCGTTGAATTGTTTTCTAAATTGATTCAAAAATAAACCAAAAATATTTTTAGTTCAAAACTAAAAGTATGTTCAGTTTTTTTGTTCAGTAATTTCCAATAATTTGAACATTTTGATAAATTCAGGAGTGATTTTGAAACATTTTCGACTGGCATACCTTGCTCGCTCAATTAATTAGCTCGTGTACGTGCTAATGAAACTTTTACTAAACTCGCATGAGCTCCAAACCGAACCAAACCAAACTCTCCCTTTTTGGCGAAGGGGAGGCCGGATATCACTCTTCAGCGTTTCGGGGAAACGCTGGGGAATAATGTGTGTCGCTTGAAAGATGCCAGGATAATCTGTTTAAATTATCAACGACTCACAGTCCCAACCTCAATCTGACACCGAGTGTTTAACTAAGAAGCGTTTTATTTGCAGGCTTGCAGATTTCGCAGTGACAGGCGATTTATGCATAAAATATGTACTAACAAAGTACTAACAAAGTTAAATGAAATCTCAAACTTTTCTCATGAGGAAAATCAACGGATTACCATAAGTTTTATACGATTATTATGATCTGCCAAATTATTTACGCATTAGACAATTTAGAACTGAGCAATATAACTAAGCACCTAAGTAAGTAATTAAAAAGTCATTTTCAATATGAAGTACTTCAAAGTGAAAAGAAAATCAAAGAAATGTGGAGTTTTGGTTCATATTTTCATAAAAGTCAAAGCGAAATGAAGTAAAAGAGGAGATCTTGTATCCAATTATTTCTCCATTCGGATGTAATTACCGTTTTGTGACACACCGCACCGGTTTTTCGTAAATCCGCCCGATTAGAAAGTAATTTTCTAAATGAATTCCGAGGATAATTAAGTCCTAACGCATATAAATGAATATAGCGGTCTGTAATGTTAGCATAAATCGTATATCATCGCGAACAGAAATGTAATAGGATGTAATATGAAGGAGATGGTTTAATCCCCCAGCGAGTCCATCCATAATAGTCCTGCTAGGCCGGATGTTAAGGAGCTGGCGGGCGAGCGGCGTTGTCGGCTCGCGTCGCCCGAAGGATTCGTCGTCATTGTGCGTTTTGGGGCGCTCGGGACCCGGGCTTTATTATAAACGTTTAATGGCTTTTGTCGGCCCGTCCTCCCGAACGTACATCATTAAATATGTATGGCCAGCCTATGCGAATATGTAGCATATTTTCATGAATCTGTTTCGTTAATTTGTTTCACACTTCAAAGAAAATTCAACAAAAAAACCAAACCGTCAACACTTTTTTTTTAGAATCAGAATAACTTAATTGTAGTTGATCTACAGAAACTTCAATTACAATTACAATTAATAATGAAACTTGTTTTTCAGTAAAATGACGCAGAATTGAATAATAAATTATTGATACCGAATTAGACATTCAAATTCCAAGCGTAATTATTCGCGATGCACAATTTTCAATTATTGGCGCATCGTATAATTGAATAATTGATGCGTGATGCGTGACTATTTACGGTCGGCGAGTTACATAATTAATGAACGAAATTAACGGCGATTTTCGCTCGTTCACGTACATTTCGGCGGTGGAGCGCCGCAAATTGCAAACGCAAGCACACGTCGCGCTCGATGCACCCTGCGGGTTATTGAAAAACGCGTCGGCCGATAAAATACCAGCCGGTCTTTATTTGGCCACAGGACAACGCAATTACTGCGCCTTCAGAGTGCACAATTATCGTGGTGTGTACTGCGATTATTAATTTATCGATTTTCTGCGGAGGACGACAAATTTCTGCTTCGACCACAAGGTACACGGCGAATTTATCAGTGCGGCGCGACGGGCGCGTTATGAATGCAAATGAAATATTTTAAATTGTGTACGTGCGAGCGAGTGAGTGGTGGTGGTGGCGGCGGCGGTGAGGTGGAGACGTGCCGTAAAATGCCGCCGCTCAACGCACCCTCATGAAATTTGGCTTCAGACTTCGTTAGATGGTCTCCTCCAAGAGTCAGGGAAGATTTCAACGTTACTTAATGTTTAAATACGTTGATGGAATATTGAACGTGATTTTGTTATCGACTTTTTGTACATTTTTTATTTAATTTTTTTTACTGGAAAAAAGACGTTTAGACTTAACTTGACGTGGGGAATATTACTATGAAAAAGATTAAGTTTTTTTGGGTTTTAAATGTTAAACGAGTTAAATATATTTTTAATTTTTGGTACAAAACGTTTAAAATCAAATTGAATTTTAGCACGTGCACTATTTTTTGGCGCAAATTGAACAACAATTAACCGAGTGATTGATAAATTCGATTTGCATGCAATTTGCGCACGGACTGCCCCCGGCTGTACAGTTATCGGCGGTCTTTTTTTGCACCCTCGCACGTTTATATGCACTTTTCACGCTGGCGCAGGAATTTATAGCGTTCATTCCGGTTTGATTCCGGCAAGCCATGGTGCACACGTCGACGGAATATCGAACGATAGCTGCGCTCCGGCCGACATTTTATTGTGCTTCGTGTTTCTTTCATCGTCACTTTACGGATGCGTGCAGCGTGCCGCCGCCGCCGCCTTGCGCAGGATGTGCGAAAGGCTTTGCACGAAGCAGCCGGATAAGCGAGGCTTTTCAATTCCCCGCCGAACAACCGAATAATAATGAAAAGCGCGCCGAAGGAAGGCGGCGCGCAGTTGAACAGAGAAGGCGGGCGGTAAATAATAGTGCGCCATTGATTTATGTTTAGTAATATTAATAAACACGCTAACAAAAGGCGGGCGGCGGGCGGCAATCCCTTGTCAGGAGCACACGATGATCATGTCGGAAAGCTTTCCCGAACACGTCGTGCCCATTATGTCGGAAGTCGAACCGCATGATGTATGCGCGCTCGCCGCCAACGCAACCCACATACTCATATGTACACACTTTCCTTATCCGCTACCCCGAAATGAAAAGTAACATGCATGACTATTTGTGTACGTCAAGTGCGTAAGCGTAAATATTTGATTCTGTCCTTCAAACTTGGGTGTGAGACAAAGAGAGCGGAGAAAATAACGTCGTCACGTTGGAGGTGGCGTTGCTGGGACGCTGGGCAAGGAGTTGGACGGCGCGAGAAGTTCTGCAAACTACACACGTCCTGGGAATTTCATCTAAATACTTTTCGGCGAAAGTTTTGGTTCGCCTTTTGTGTGTGGCGTGCGCGTTGCCGCCGAATGTGAACGCTGGTGGAAAACCGGCGGCGGCGGAGTACGTATCGGTCGTTTCGTGCGGTCGTGTCGACGGAAGACGTACAATGCGTTTGTTTAGCATGCTGTGCGGTCGTGTGGCGCAAAGATATCGCCGAGCAAAAGAAGCGCGCAGCGACGGCGCGGCGGCGGCAAGCGCTTCGCACTCACGCTCAAGTCTCTACCGCAGCAGGGGAGTAGGCCAACTCGAAAACTTTGTTTACGATAAACGCTGCGACCGCCGCCGCCGTCGAAGACCCCAAAAAGCTTCGAAAACGTTGGGATCGTTTATGATTATGCGCGTCGTTTTCCCCGAACGCTTATTCGATATTTTATTATTTAATACTTCGATAAACGCAGCAATTTTCTTGTTTGTTACAGGATTGATGTTTTGTCCCAAACATACATTTATTGTGCACTCGTATGTAATTTTCAAATAAAAAACAAGAATAAAATTTAAATGTTTTTTTCCGTGCGCCACATTTGTAGTAAAGTGATGATTAAATCAAGAATTATGTCGGAACAAGTATGATATGCAAGCCGCCCCAAAGCGGGAACGACGCGCACGTGCTGATGGCGGGCAATAAAAGCCGAACGACTTACGTGAGCAGTCCTGCGGCTCGTCCGCATTGTTCTCGCAGTCCTGCACACCGTTGCAGTACCTATCCGAGCCGACGCACTGTCTGCCGCCGTCGCCGCATTGAAATTCGGATTTTTTGCACGACGTGCCTTTCGGCTGCTGCTGGTGAGCGTCATGCCGCCGACCAGCGGGCTTCTCATGCACCACCAACGGCTCCAGCTCCTGCGGCTCACCCGGCTCGTCCTCCTGACGCACCAGCGACGTGCCGACGTACGTGACCAGCAGCGGCAGCAACCAGGCCTGCCGCATTCTCATGCCGACCGCGGACGACCCCTTTCAATCCTGAAAAAATGCGTCAAATGTAAATACCAAAACTCCTCAAATATTCGCACAATCAACAACAAAACTCACACAACACATACACTTATTTATCTGTATGATAATAACCAATGATAAATGATAAATAAAATTAATGACGCAACGTCGGAAATATGAGATCGTTTGATTAATAATCAATCAAGGCTAAAATTTCCAAAATGTATGAAACGAGGCGACGTATTGAATTTTCATTATGCCGATGGGAATTGATATTTTTGTTCTTTTTATGCCGCCGCTCAACGCCCGCTTTTTGTTTCCTTAGTTGTGCGAGTAGCCAAAAAGAAACCAAAGAGAAATACAAAAAACGGGGAGTAAATGACGCTTTTTTATGATTTATTTATTAGCGCTCAAAATGATACACGACGCCGTGTGCTTTTGCATGCGGCTTCTAGCCGAGTTTTTTATTTGAATTGTCCAGTAAATGTACGCTAATGAACAAAGCAAGGGGTGCTTTTAATGTTGCTATTAAGGATTACCGCATTAGCGTCGGGCTTGATGGTTCCCCCCATCATTTACAAAACATATCGCGCGGCTACGATTCATAAAAATTCCGAAAAGCTGACTACCTACACAAAATACGGTGCTTGATTAAATCGTCTGAAAATAAAATAATCAACTCACAATCTGATTTATTTACCCTTCAATAAACACCAAAAAAAACCACGTACAAAATTTTCCTAAAAAAAGGAATCTTTATATGCATTTTTCAATAATTTATTGTAATGAAAATGTTTTGGATAACAAAAGAAATAGCAGATTTGTAATATATTTTTTTAATAACCTCGCACGAACAGCGTGTCTTAACTTTATGCAGATTTTCGTTCCCTAGATTGTAATCAGTAGATAAAATGCGTCATGAAACGACTTTTGATTACAGCCATAAAGCTAAAAATATGTCCACCTTGTTCACGTGAAATTGTCTCCTGGGAAAACTTTTTATTTGCCAAGCAAGGTTTGAAAAATTAACGCAAACCGCGCACCTTTGCTTCGTTTTCCTCGCGAAAATATTAATTATATACGAGTTTGCGACAGAGTTTCCAACACCACGTTTTATGTTCGGCATTTCAAAAAAAAAAAGTTCTGCAGACGGTAATGTATTAGTTTAGTTTCTTGACGATATGATAAAAAAATGTAAAAAAAGACAAAAGAATCGATAGGTAAAGCAGTAGGAAATGTTCATTTTATTTTGTATTATGATATTGAAAATCCAATAAGTCTAAGTGCATTAAATAGCTAATTAATTTCTGTATTGATTAGAATTTATCGCAATAAACCTAGACTTTTATAATTAATAGTAATTTGCTGTCAAAGTAAAAATTTATTTTTTTTATTTTTGATTTTTGCTTTGTATTATGTTATTTTAAGTCTAATAACATCAATATTATAAGTCGTTGCCTAATAAGTTTAAGTGCATTTAATAGTTAATTAAATTTTGTATTATTTAGAATTTAACGCAATAAACCTAAACTTATCTAATTAATATAATTTTTGGTCAAAGTTAAAATTTAATTTTTTTATTTTGTAATTTTGCTTTGTATTATGATATTTTAATTCCAATTACACACAAATTATAAGTCCACTCCTGATAAGTTTAGGTGCATTAAATAGGTACTTAAATTTTCTATTAATTGATATATAAAATAATATAGCCAAGAAATTGTAATTACTGATCATTTGTTATCAAAATAAAAATTGTGTTTTTTCACCTCGTCATGATAGTTTGGTTAGTTGGCGTTGTGGTGGAAATGAGTATCATTAGCATAAAAAAATGCGCAGCAGGAATTAGCAGGAAACGCACACATGAGAATGACAAACACGTTGAATGCACTTTTGAGTTAATACAAAGTTTTCCGCAACGCGTTTTTTTTGCTCCCAGCGCAAAACTTTATTGGCTATCACCATCATTAGCATGAGAAATGAACGCGCGACGCTGATGAAGTTCGCGTTACGACGAGTGTAATTTTACCACATTACGCCGCCCATGTGCGGGGCGGCAACATGGAGCCGTGACGGCGACGATACGAACGCCGCGTGCAAACTCGCAGCAACTCGTAAAGAAGTAGTGCGAGTTTAGTTTAGTTATTCGATCGCATGTGCCGCTATAATTTTCTTAATACGTAACATGCAGAACATAAGTTATGAAGGTGTTATACCAATTGTTCGGAAAACTTAGGGCGCATGCAACCCAACCGAAAAATTAACGCAAAATTAACTAGAAAAAAGATTGAATTGATTTTCAAAATTTATGTTCAACATTAACTTGTGTTTTCTGTAAATTAATTGCAATGTTCTAAATTATTGGATTTAGTTAAGTCAGTATTTATTTGGAGGCGGTACGCGTGGAAAATTCCGCGTCCCAATGTTGGCGTCGTTAGCAATTTGCGAGTTTTCCGCCGCGGCGTGTTTCTGACGCTAAGAAGTTTCCACTAGTCGCGTGCATTGTGCATTGTTTCGTAATAAATAGACGAATGTGCGATTCGAAATTGTTCCCAAATTGGAAAGCGCTGTTGCCGCAGCCACCGGAGTTCTAATGAATGCCGCTCGCGATTTTCCAGCGAAACAACCGAAAGAATGATTTATTCGCGCCGCGCTGCAATTATTCCGATGGGGAACATTATTGCGTATTGTTGTGAGTCCTGGCGCCTGTACTACCAACGCCCGCACAAAAGCAGAGTCTTCAAGTTCTTTTTGGAGTGCTCTTCACTTCGCGGAGCGGGATCAAATCAACGCGCGCGCGGCGAATCGCTTTCGTTGTCACGAAAATTCCCAGCAATAAAAAGCAATCGAAAACTTATATTGAACTTATTTTTCTTATTTCACTCCACAGCGACCATAAAATTGAGAACATTTTCGGATAATTCTGTGGTATTAACATTTCGCAAACGCAACCCCTATCGTTTATTTTTCACATTAATCGAACTGCAATTTACCAGTTTGTGATATTTTTGCAAAAAAAAATTTTGTGATGTTATTTTTACAATAACTCAAAAACTATTAGTCCGATCCTGATAAATTTAAATGCATCAAATAGCTAATTAAATTTTGCACAAATTAGTATCAAACTTATATAAGCCAAAAATTTCTAATTACTACTAATTGGCCGTCAAAGTAAAAAATTGTATTTTTTATTCGATGAGTTTGTTTTGTAATTTATTATTAAAGTTTCCATAACACAAATATCAAAAGTCTAATTTTAACGAAATAAAGTGCATTAATTAGCTAATTAAATTCTCATTTTTTGGTGTATAACAACATTTCAATACTTTTATAACTAAACCGGAAATTAGAATATTTTACCAAAAATATTTCAGTAAATACCTTACAATATAAACACATTTTATGAAGTTTGGACTTTATTAATCAGTTATTAATTCACATACATTGTAGTTAATTGCAGTGTGAGTGCTGGTTTTGCGACTAAGAGGATTCTTGTACAGTTGCCAACAAACGAGTCTGTTTTTCATAAAATATTTGCATGCAAATCGTAAAAACAAACAACAAAAAACATCGCAAATACATAATTTCAATGCAGAAGTAAAGAATAAATATCAACAACACACAAAAGAGCGTTTTGTGTGCAGCTTATAAAAAGGGTTGTATCGCAATCATTTGAATATTTTCCACAAGAATGGAAATAAAATGTTGGAAATAAAATACATTTTTGATTTAGGGTTCCCAAGGTCTTATAAACAATCTCTCATCGGTCGCAAAGCGTTATCTTTTGAGGGTAATTTCGCTTTGGAATGAAAAGCAGATTTAGTTATCAGGAGAATTTTAATGAGAATGTGGAAGGTTTTTGTGCTTTCTATGACAATTGGTTGGTATACAGAGTGTCGATAGAAATATCTGTTTTTTATTTATTTTTTATGATTAAAAAAACAATGTCGTTTTCAAGGTAGAAAAAGTTTAGTTCCGAAAAAACAATTTATTGTTGCGCATTGCGTTTTGTTCTCGATAAAGAAGAGTTTTCACCGACAAAAGAAAGCTTCCTTAAGTTCAGCACTAAAGCACTCTTCAGCGTGCCTGCTCGAAGCAGAAGGATCAAATCAAGCCCAGAATCTCTCGCGGCGCGCCGCGGAAATTCCGCGCAATAAAAAGCAATCGAAAACTTCTATGAAAAGCACCAGCATGAGAGAGATTGATACTTTATTTCATTGAATTCGACAGGTCGATGCTACATCCGCGCAACGTTCGCGGAGGCGGTTTATCGGTTGATATTTTAAGTTTCCCCTATGTTAAGCTCGCTGCGTGCCGAACGCCGCCGCCCCTCGAGCGTCCGCCGTGCTTTACATCCCCTCACACATGTTTGCACAGCGTGCTTCATCTCGACCACTGTGCCGCCTCCTTTGCAGCTAGTGCCAGTGGCACTGGCGCTCGCCCCCGCCGCGCAAGCCCTCGACACGGCGCGCAGCGTTTTACTACCCGCTGCAATATATCTGCACGCTATCAGTTATATCGGCTAAGATTGATTGCCCCATTGTGCGTCCGACTTAAATGATAGCCGCCTTTTTTCTTTCGGCGGCAGCGTTTGTTTTTTTCTACGCGTCCGACGCTATCCGTGGCTATTTTCCAAGACATTTGTTATTATATTAGCTCGGGCTTATACGCGTTGAACTCGGCAACGGCAGCTAAGGCGGTGGTAGCAGTGAGAAGGAGATAATTTATGGCGGACAAGGGCCGAGGCTGGCCGCGTGTGAGCAACACATTGGCGTCCGCCGGCAATTGCCAAAAACGAAAAGCCTCCTTAATGGGATAATTTATGCATGCCCCCGCCGCGCGCGGCCAGAGGCGGCGCGGCGCGCTCCACAAGTATCCTACATGATTTTCACATTAAATGCATTAGCGATTCAACAGCGCCATCCAGTTAATCAGACGGCGATTAAACGTCTTCAATTAATGGCTTGCCGCTTTCCTTTCATCTCAATTCAGTCAACCCTGATCAGCAAATAGCTGCGATTACTTGGACTTGTAATCACAAGCCGCCCAATAACATTTTTATTGGAAAATTATTTTACACCAAAGGAAAAAAACATTTATCATTATTTACTTACTCTCCAATCAATTTAGGAGAAAAAATGATTTTCATCAAGTAATTTTGATTGAATTATGTTCAAATTTAGAATACAAATAGTTACTGAGTTATATTAACACGTCACAAAAGAAATTTTAAAATATCTAACCTCAAACTTGAGTAATTAGCTTGTAAAGTTGCCTACAACAAACTACTTTTTGCTGGACTATAAAAAATGATTTTAGAGTAAAAGTTGATTTTAAACAAGTAATTATTAATGAATTATGTTCAAATTTTGAATACAATTAGTTATTGAGGTATATTAAGTAGTCATCAAAAAAATTTTAAAATATCTACCCTCAAACTTGATTAATTAGTTCGTAAAGTTAGTTGTCAAAAGCAAAATATTTCACCATTACCTAAATTGTTAGGTTATAATTTTATTTGTTTCCTTGTAAATAATTCATGTGTACATTTAGTGTACCTATTTGAAATTCCGTCAGTCGTTAAATTCTTGCACCCCGCTATTAATTGCGATGCAACCGAATTAATAACGAATTAATAACGTGCAAATTTCATGGTTTGATTTAAATTTTTACATTTCCCACTAATAGATTCCAAAACGCAACGCAAACTAGTCGTTAGTGCTCTGAATTTATAGTCCACAGATAAATTTCCAGTCAACTCTCATTAACACAGTTTCAAAGGACTAAACCAAACCAAACCCACCCTGAAAATATTCACCATAATTATACAAAAGCAAACAAAATTAGTGTTTTCTGTTAAAACATAAATGTTCATCCCTTAATTTCCATAATCCAACGATTGCAAACTATTCGGCCCTCCAAAGTTCTAACAGTTGTAAATGATCGTATCAAACAATTAAATCAATTAATGCAAATTGATGCAATTTCAAACAGGCAGATATAAAATGAAAATAATGTTGACAAAAACAGCAATTCACTTAGGTGCTTGAGTTGAAATTGAATTCGTGCAAACTTGAAACGTGCATGATTCGTTGTTGGCCCGTAAAAACGCCCTAAAAACTCGTTATCCTTCGGAGGGCATTAGCAGTGAACACATCCAAGAGAATGGAAATTTAAAAGGGTCCTGAAAGGGTTCACGGCGCGCCATTGTCGCGCCTTCTCGTTATAGCATCCCAATGAATGTCCTATTCATGTTTATCCTCTATTATCAATGCGTCGAGCTGGCGCATTATTCGCGCGGATCGCGTGCGAAAGTCGAGCGCTTTTGCTTTCGTTTCTTGCGCCACGGACGCATTGTTTCGTCCATAATTCGCAAAACGAAGGCAGGCGCGAAAGGCAAAGCCATCGCTACATCTTCACGCGCCCGCGTGTCTAATTGAAACGCTCAACTTTTGACATTTAGATGTTTATGTCATAATTAAAAGGGCTTCAACGAGATTGAGATGCCACTCCGCCAAATGTGCTCTTCAAATTCTTCATGTTCAAACAACAACGAACAATCTAACAACTACTCACAACTTTACACTGCGTTAAAGTTTATGTACTCATGTAGGATGTGGTTAACCAGTTTTGTTTTTTTTGGTTTAAAATACATGATTTAATACAGAAACACTACTAATAACAACCAAAAATAAAGAAAGTTATTTTTAGTATTTTTAAGTAAACTGTAATTTTTGCCCAGTAATTGTTCATGAATTGTTTTCAAATTTTCAACACTAATAGTTTTAGAGTTATATTAAGTAGTCATCAAAGAAATTTTAAAATATCTAACCTCAAACTTGAGTTACTAGTTTGTAAAGTAGAAAGTTTAAGTAACAAAATACTAAAATATACATTTTCGTCGTTTTGAGGTAAAATTAGATTTTCAACAAGGAATTTTCAAATAATTTTTTTGTAATTTAAAATATGGATAGTTAATGAGTTATATTAACTATTAATGAAAGAAATTTTTAAATATCTAACCTCAATCTTGAGTTATTAGTTTGTAAACTTAAAAGTTTAAGTTACAAAACACTAAAATATACATTTTCGTCATTTTGAAGTAAAATTTGATTTTCAACAAGTAATTTTCAAATAATTTTATTCAAATTTAAAATAAGAATAGTTAATGAGTTATATTAACTATTAATTAAAGAAATTTTAAAATATCTAACCTCAAACTTGAGTTACCAGTTTGTAAAGTAGAAACTTAAAGTAACAAAATACCAAAATATAAATTTTCGTGATTTTGAAGTAAAATTTAATTTTCAACAAGTAATTTACAAAGAATTTTATTGAAATTTAAAATAAGGATAGTTAATGAGCTATATTAACTATTTATGAAAGAAATTTTAGAATAACTAACCTCAATCTTGTGTTATCAGTTGGCAAAGTTAAAAGTTAAAGTTACAAAACACCAAAATATAGATTTTCGTCATTTTAAAGTAAAATTTTCTTGTAAAATTAAAAGTTTTTCTCACTAACAAATAACGAAAATAAAAGGAAGTAACTCTGAGAACTGTTCGTTTCGCCAATTTGAAGACAATTTGCTTTAACTTTAATTTAAATGTTGTTTATCGCTGCTAGTTTGAGTTTTGTCTCAAACATTCTACAACAATTACAGCAATCTACTTAAAACGTAAACAAACTTTTCCGTACTTTTGTAAGTTTTACCACACAGTCAGTCACTGTAACTTTAATAGTAAACTTAGTTAGAAACATTTATTTTTGTTTGCAGAACATTTTCCCCTGCTTCCCAAAGTTGCATCGTTTTTAATAGAAACAAAAATAACAATAAATTAGTACAAATAATAATAAAACCCAAAACATTAATATTATCCTCGTAAAATATGTAAATGCAACACTTTGTGAAATAAGCGGTTCAACTCAAATTAAGCCTTTCCACGCGGTTTTCCTTTCAAATTTTCCAGCAATCTGCTGGCAATTTTAATGAATCCGCGCGGGTCGCACGAGCGCGTCGTTGGCGGCTTGCAATCGCGCATAACTCACATTGTTTTGGTCGCTCGCTCCGCCGAATATTCCTTTATTCTTACACCAGGATTGCACACACCGTGTGCGTCGAGAACGTCAACACTCGCCGCAGTCAACGACAGCTAAGCCAACCGAACGTTTGCAAATATAGCAAAGATAATTACCTGCTCTCCGGGTCTTAATTATCAGCGGGGGCGGCAAGGCACGATGTCAGTCAGTTGTGCACGTCCTGCAAACTCGTGCTGCACAACAGCAGCGTTTGTCGGCGGCGGCGGGTTGTGAAGCGCCGTTACTAGCGGTTCGTACTAAACTGACGCCGTTGTATTGCGCGCACAGCATGCCGCCGCCGGCTAGAACGGGGGTGATGAGCGCGCACCGCTGCCGGCGCATGAGATCGAACTCGGGCTTTTTCGAGCGTGACGCTACCTAAAGGAAGGGCTGGATTGTGTATATTGTATAGACTGCAAGTTCTCGTGGAACAAAGGACCAAAACACTTGTTCACATCACATTCATAACAAAATATCATTTATTGGTTTTCATTCACTTCATTAGAGTGTCAATTATAATCATAAATTGTTACTTAGTTTAAAGTTGTGTACAATTTTTAGATAAATCAATGGGCCAGGGATGAATTCAAATATTTGCACAAATACACAATTATCAATTTATACTAAAAAAAAATTTTAAATTAATAATTGGAATGACTTCCTTCCTTCCTGGCCCGTTTAATTTACAAATATTTAATTTGTTAAATTAACTCTTGATCACTGATACTTTCTAAACATAATTTCCAAAAATTAAAGACGCGGCCACAAATAGTGGATTGGCCTTGTCAACAACGTTTTTTTTGCTTTGAAGCTCTGTTAAATAAAACAACATTAACCTTTGTTACTTAACATAAGCTTCTGGTGGTATTGCTCCCATTTTTTTGGCTTCACCGAAGGCATACTGAGCGCGAGCGAAATCATAGTTGGTTTCTTCCAAACACCTTTGAAACAAAATAATAATTTAGTTTATAAACAAGTCATACACGTAAAACAAACATACTTCTTGGTCCAGTCCAAATTCATGCCGGATTCAGCCATGAGCGCTTGCACCATCTGTTGCTTTGTGACGTCGTCGACAACAGGCGCCACGACGGGAGCAACTGGTAATGGCACTGCTGTTGCGACTTGTGGCGATGTTGCCGTGGAAGTGGACGCACCAACAGCAAGTGTCTTAAATGCGTTCTGGAAATAAAAAAAAATTGACTAAGCATTGTCGGAAACACAAAAACTAACAAAAGATACTTACTTCCATTTGCTCTTCCGTAGGATTAGTAATGTGTAACATTTCGTTCAAAATACAAAATCCACTACCAGATGGAATTATCACAAATGTACGAAAGAAGTGACGAATCGGAGAGTTCTTCTTGCCGGTGCGTATTTCTTTGAAAAGGCCAGTGACATTCAAGGAAATCATTTGTGGCTACATACAAAAATGTTTACAAATTAATTTCAACATTTCTTGATTACCTGCACAAAAATAACTTACAGTAAACAAAGTGAGATCAACAGTGAAACTGTTTAAGTCATGTTTAGTCGGTGGCATCTCTTGATGAAATGCAACAACAGCCAAATGTCCTTGTTTGACCAACTTTCGTCGGCGTTCCGGATCAGTCACGCGCTCCAGGTTACGGTTGTCCGTGTTGTACCAACTCAGATTAGGTGAATTCTTCGGATGTTGATTGTAGCCATACGACATTGTGAAAGACATCATTGCGTTTTCATTGTAAGCGTGTAAAAGCGCTTGGCGATTATCGCTGTCCAGTAGTTCGAAGTATTGCGCGAGAAATTGACGCACAACGGTACCACCATCTTCAGTACATAGGAATGTCGGCTGTGGGGAAGGCATATGGATATCTTCGACGTCGAACGAAATGGATGGAGGCAAATCCACACCGTCCTAAATACAAATAAAAATATAATAAACCAACTACATTTGTATTGTTTTTCACAATTGTTTTTAAATTTTCTCACAATTACAGCTTATATTAGAAAAAATATTCCGATCTGATTTTCACTTACCAATACCGCCAGTTTAGGAAACCTCTTGCGAATTTCGCTGTCAACAGAAAAGGTATAAGTTTCCAGAATATATTAGTAAACCATAATTGCAGTCTAAAAGTTTTTAGAAAGAGAAGACTCGACTCGACAAAATATAAAACATTTGATACAAAACAATTATTACAGTCTTTAACGTTTAAAACATCAATTAAAAACTCCCAAGTTACAATTTATGTGATTAACTTTTAAATTTCGTTCATCATTCTAGGTTAGAATCATAGTTAAAAACATGGTTATAACCATAAACATTTCTTTATCTTAAAGAACAAAAAGTTACAATCAAATTTCGACATAGATAATTGCATAATAGTGACATAACCTTATTAAAACCCAATTTTTGTGAATATAATTATAACGAAATGACCATAACTTTAAATATTTTCAGATTATAACTCAAACACTTTATTTGCGATATGAATAAATGGAAATATTCATATCTTTATAAAATAAAGCGACTTATAGATTCAATTGTTTTTAACATATAACACAATATACTGGAGAAAATGGATATTCAGGTGAGTTGTATAGTAGTTGAAGATTTATAGGAATGTTTAGCTTAATCTTAATCTATTATTAAGATTAATAAGATTTTGTTTCCTTTGGTGCAGGCTCAGCATTCTTATGATGCGCGTCCGCTCGCACAACCCAAAACGACGTGATGTTGTACGTATTAATACATATACGACAACTAGGAGACGCATTTGCGAATCAGTAATGGAATTAATCCAGCATTTTGTCGATGGTGTTGCGTCGAGACGAACATGTGAAACCTTTTGCTCCAATATTGTTTTGTGTACATAAGATAGGCAGGGGAGATTACCGGGAGAAGTTTTATGGAGTTTTTCATTTTTTTTTTCGTTTCTCATGAAACATATTTTTTCAGGAAAGAAATATCATGATTTGTAATAGGAAATTTGTGTTTTCTCTTTGTTTGATTAACTTATAATTAAAATTTTACTGTTTGACAATTTAAAATTATGTCATTTGATGATTTTTTTTTTGTTTCATGTCAACATTGAGCAAATAAGGTTTTTTGTGTTTGTGTAATAAAAGTAAGTAATTGTAACCTTTTGTATTCTTAAAATTCTAATTTTGAATTAAAGTTGAGTTAATTACATAGAAATATGTAATCATGAGTGTTTTATTTTTAAATTTTTTAAATTTTAATTTACTCAAAATTCAAATGTTTTATATTTTTTTCAATAAGTAGTTTAACCGGTTATAAATACCGGTTTTATATAATAATGTTTTTTTTTCTTTAAATAATTTTTTTTTTTAATTTTTAAACAAAAAACCGGTATATAACCAATTAAATTAACCTCTTAACCGATAACGAAAAAACTGCAAGTTAAAAATGTTTAATTTTTTTTTTAAATAATTTTAACTCATTAATCTATGGATGATTTAATCCAACCAAACTAGGTTTTCACACCTAGTAAGTTGTTTCTCACCCCACATTTCGGAGCCTCATCGACGAAGTTCTCTACGAAGTTTAAAAAGAAGTTCGGTCAAGAACTAGATAATACGTGTTACCTGATATAAGAAGCTTGATCTTTGAAGTTGTCACATAATTGATTGCCATCCAGCACCAGTTCTGTAATCGGTAAACCGGTGAACGTGTCTAAATGATTCACGCTTTTTATCTGAAACGTTTTTCTTATATTTATCATCATCAAAACTAACTCAAACAAAAAATTAGTACCTTATTGCGAGCAAGATGTAAAGTTTTCAGATTAGGTATCTTCTTCGGCAAATCCTTAAGATGCGTTATCACTTGAATGTTGTTATCGTTGAGACTGATGGCCTCCAATTCCGGGATGTTCTCCGCAATAATATTAATCGCAGCTAAACTGACTGCCGGTTTAAACAGTGGACAGAAAGTGTTTTGTAGATCAGGATCTGCGTGAAATTTGGTTAAATCCAAAGCTTTTGTCACTGGATTGAACCGTTTGGACATGACTGTTTTCATCTTTTCGCGAAGACCGTCATTAACATCAATGTTTGGTGTATCGGATTGCACGCGTATGACAAGTTTGAATCCGTCAGGCATTTCGATCTCTTTATTCAAGTTGTGGAGTTTCTCAGCAACACGGTAATCTTCGATGTAGAAGTGTGCAGCTCTACCTTCCGCGGTCCACTACAAGATGAAATGATTTATAAGTTAATAAAAGTTCTGTTATGTAAAATCATCTAATAAAACTTACCATGTATGGTTGCAGAGGCAAAGAAGATAAATTCTCAAGTAATGTCTTCAATATGAACGGTTTTTCATATTTACCGCCAAATGGCATCTAAAATATTACAATTTACAGTAACAATTGCAACACGAGAATATTGGACCAAAAAATATATATTTTGAACATTTTGTAATTAATTATTGAATGAACTTTAAGCATGCATTACAATGACTATTAACATGAATTCCACAATTTACGATAATGAATTGACAGTAAATTACTCCATGCATTAGAAAATTAACAAAATTGCACCATCAAATATCAAATCATTGTGCAATACAAAAGACAAATTGAAATTTTTTGAAATTTATTTAGTACTTACATAAACACGATACCAGTTCAATGGACTATTGAACAACTTCTTCTGTGGTGCAGGTGAGCCAGGCCTATTGCGTTGTCCGCGTTTAAAATTTCTATATTGTGTGACATGATTACCGCGCGATATAGCCATGCCCCCAATATCCAAACCAGCATCTTCATAACTCTCGAAGTTCTTAATTACATTGAGCTTATTGTAATTATCACCTCCACGACCACCTCGGTGTTGCTTGAAACTCACGCGTTTCGAGGTCATGTCTATCGACAAAAATAAATCTCAAGTTCTTATAATCATGACTATTAGCGAACATTAAAAAACACTGCATTGACCTACCGTTTAGACCACCCCATTTGTTGTTGTTGCCGCGTGGTTTGGGCATGTTATTTCGATGAAAACGATTCGTCTTGAAGCCTGTGGAGCACTTAGGCTCAACCTTTTCTCAAATTCTTACAATACGCGTGGTTACACACGTGATTTGAAACGATTTGTTGTACGAAGTGTACAGGCACTGGAAATATCAACAACGAATGAATTAGACTTGTCTATGGAATTATTAGACACACGAACGAGCCTAGTAAACAGCAAACATGGCCGACTTGATATTTGCTTCCACACGTTCCACACCTTTCACAATACGTAGTAGTTCGTAGAAAGCTCCGTAGGGCAGCACTGTCGATAACAATTGAAAATGACAAAATTAAAATTGTAAATAAACAATAATATCATTGCAATATATTGCATATTGTTGTATATTATATTTATTAATAAACAATTTAGTGCGTATTTAAATTAAAATTTGTTTAGATGAAAATATACAGACGCACTAGATGGCGCTCGTATACACGTTGAGTTTGGGATTGTGTAGGATTGTGAAACAAACAAAAAAACAAACGAATATTTGGTTGTATAAAATGTATTTACTTTCCTTTGTACTTGCACTTTTTTTAAATGTGAAGCCAATTCAACTGAATGAATATAAACAATATGAGATTCAATTACAGTAAAAGATGTTTCTGTGCCTTTATTTACGTTTTTTGCTTGATTGGACACTTGCTACTTGAGCTGGAGCAGCATAAACTTTCTGGGAATGTTTGTTAATGTAATATAATGCTATGATGGAAAACAATAAGCTGCAACATCAACACAAAACAATACATTAGAGTAAGTCATCACATCACTAGACAAAACAAAATATTTTAAACAACATACCAAGTTGTTGCTGATACCCTGTGAACAGTTCCTGCACAAATCACTGACAGCGATAAGCAAAATCCAACTGAAATGTTTATATTATATTGCATACTTTGTGTACTACAATGATTTCTACTCACTTTCAGGAAACAATTTCACTTGCATAGATTTCCCGAATAACATTGATTCCAGGTTACCGCAAGCGGTAATTAAACACACAAAAAATAAGGAACCAAAGTATCCTCCAAGGATGGTGTGCATCTGAGAGGAATTCAACCAGGGCTTGTACATTTGCATGCCCGAGAAGACGAGTATTGCACTAATGAGTGATATCACAAACGAGGTTCCGCTTGAGGTGGCTGGAATTCGTTGCAAAGTACAATTAGATGTTTTGTTCATTTAATAAAACACGATTTGTTTACCCATTTTTGGTTTAGTTGTGATTGACGATGTTGAAGAACGTCAGCAATGCAAAACCGGTGATGCCAAGGGCATGGCAAGAACAAGCTGACCAAAACTGACATACAACTGAAGCCAACTTCGGGGGGAATAGAGGGCGCTGATGTACATCAGTGTTAACCAGTGTTAACTGTTTAGAACGAATTTGTTTTTATGAAATCAATACTTTTATGGATAAATATTTAATATGAAAAAAAGTATTAGTTACTGTTTATTATTTTTTTAGTAGTTTCTTTAGTTTTTACTTCTGGCGCTAGAAGGTAACATGCGAAACTAGAAGTAAAATGGCTTAGAAAAACAAAAAAATCGCATACTTTATTTAATTTTTAATAAGCCGAATCAGTCAGGAGTTTGTTTACTAAATCTTTGAATTATTTGCCGTTCACAAAACTCAAATCCTAGAAAACAAGCGGCATTGGCGGGAAACGCTCTCGCCATAACTGGCATTGCTCCTTTGTACAAAGCTCCTGGTCCTTCGTGTCCAACTAAATCTTTAAATACATGTCCTAAGCCTTTGTACTGTCCCGGAGCCGCCGTTTGCAACCGGCTCTTCAACGTATCCACCGGTAAAACAACCGTCCACATCACAACACCCGCCATTCCACCCCCAATAATCATTTTTGTAATTGTACCCCAAGTACCTTGCGTTTTATACGACGTAAACCACTCGTAGGTCAAGAAATAAATGGCGCTTCCCGGTAATTCCCTTAAAATAGTGGCAAAGTATCCTTTATAGATTCGTGCAATGCCACCCTCGGCAAGTTCAGCCATTATAAGATGCATTGGTCCTTTAAATTGTCGATCTGCGACTTCTCTTTCCCTTTGAATTTGTAACATGCACTTAATGCGTTCTACAGGTGCCATTAAAGTTGTTGTTACTACACCAGCAAATCCTCCAGCGCATAGTTTACAAAAGTTTGACATTTCCGGATCGTTTTGGCCAAAAATTTGTTTACCTTCTCGGTAAGACATGAAAGAAATGGCGAAAACTGGTGTGATAGTTAAAATTGGGACAAGCATTCCCTTGTAAAGTCCGGTGACTCCTTCGTTAATTATTGTACTTCTGAAGCAGTCCAACATCCCTTTATAGATGGGTCTTTGTCCTGGAGCGGGTTTTGGCATGGTTTGAAGACGCACTTTGACAGTATCGAATGGATGACCCACGAGGACAGTCCATGTACCAGCCATTCCGCCACAAAGAAAGTGTTCTGCTAAGGTTGAGTCTTTTTTATCCATTTTAGTGTAAAATTTTTGTAAATAAGTTTTGTTAATATTTTTGTATTAATCAAATATTTATGTTTGACATTTGACATTGTCATAGTCATGTTTTTTTTGGTTAAAAAATTTAAAACGTTTTTGAAATTTGTGTGTCTAGTAGTAAGTTTGAAATCACTTAGTATCACTAAGTATATAATTGGGGAAACTGTGGGTTGGTGTGGGCTGGTGTGAGCAACTCAGGGCAACTGTGGGTTTCCCCACTTTTCTTTTTCTCCGTGGTAGGTAGGCAACCAGGCGGGGATGTCGCGACGAAGCGAGATATTCTCGCGATGTCAAAACGCAGTCGGTCGTCAGGTGTCAAATCGCTAGTCGCATAGCGTTTTGTAATATTTTTGTAAATAATTTTAGCTTAATCGAAAATAATGAATTAATCGGCGTGCGGTTTGGCGAGCGCAGCTGCAACTGCAACATGGTGGGCATGGAATACATCCGAAGCGAATATCTGCTGCATTGGCACGTGTGGCACAACGACTTCAAGCAGCTCGAGGAGGAACTCGGTCGAAATAAAGTAAATAAACTTTGATTTGACGATTCGGTGGTTCGCAATTAACAACGATGACGCGCGTCAGCGCGTAATTATGTTAATTGTGTGACTTGCGAGTGATTAGCGGTGCTGATTGACTCACAGATTTATGTAAAACAAGCTTAGAGAAGCCTTATCATCAAGCTAAATTTCATGCATACGCTGTGAATATATTTGGATGTCAAATAAGTTTTTAAATACTGATTATTGAAAGTTAGGCATGAAGCCTGTGCAATGCATATCTATGATTTGATTTAATAGTTGGGAAGCCTGCTAATGCTTTAAGTCTATTTGCTGTTGGTCAGTTGTAACCTGTATGCTAGTAAGTTATTATCATGTTTTGATCATTTTTGTTCTAGTTGGTGCTGGAAAAATCAGACAATCGCGGCCGCACGCCGCTTATGTTAGCCGTGACTTTAGGCCACTTGGAAAGTGTCAGGGTGCTGTTAAATTTTGAGGCAAATGTTAATTTCGAGAATCCTGAAGGATGGACTGGTATGCTGATTTTTATGGTTCTTAATTTCATACTAATCTGAATGTTATTGTTTTAACAGTGGTTCAAGAGGCAGTGTCTACTGGAGATCCAGTGCTTCTACAGATGGTGCTACAAAGCAGGGATTTTCAGCGGTACTCCAATCGGATGGCAGGCATTCCGGAATTGTTACAGAAACTTAAAGACGCGCCGGATTTTTATGTCGAAATGAAATGGGAATTTACAAGTTGGGGTTTGTTCTACATATTTTTTTATGATTTTACTACACACGTTGTTCTTTTTACGTTTTACTTGTAAAATTCATTTGGGTTTTTGAGTGAAATTGTTTACAATTGTTAACAAAGTATATTCTATTGTTTTAGTACCTCTTTTATCACGAATGTGTCCTAGTGACACGTACAAAGTCTACAAACGTGGTTCCAACGTGCGAATTGATACCACCCTGCTTGGTTTTGATCAAACAAGTTGGCAACGCGGCAGTCGTAGCTACATATTTCAAGGACAAGGTAAATATTGCAACAAAAATAATCAATGTACAAATTTTAACGACACGAATACATTTTTTTGTAATATGTGAATTCAAAACAAATGCATGCAGGTATACAAATCAGTGAAGCCATTCGTGGCAATAGGAGTTACATATTTTCACTAACAACACCTGGTAATAATTATATTGTGATTAATGCTTGAAAAACTGTAATATAGAACAAAGAAAGTAATGCTTGTGTAATAATTTTGATTATTTTAGTTATTAGTAAATGTAAATTTATAAAATGTTTGTAAAAATGATTTAACATTATAAACAAATTTAGATGATGGTGCAACCATGATGGAAATCGACCACGAGACACGCAGCGTTTATTCCGAACAAATGCGAACGCCAGAAGAGGCTCAGGGAATTTTTGTACCATCCGAGGAATCGTTGTCTCAACGACTGACCACACCAATCGTAACTACATTCGTCGATACGGATAAAATAAGTTTCGAAAGAAACAAAGCTGGCGTCTGGGGTTGGCGTTCGGATAAAATGGAGACTATCAATGGACATGATTGTAAGGTATTCGGCGCTAGCAATGTCGAACTGGTTACAAAAACGCGCACTGAACATCTCACTGAGACGGACAAAGCGATCGCGCGTTCAAAGAGTACGAAAACGCCGTTGCACAACTTCCTTGGCATTGCTGACGTTGATGGGGACCAAGCTGCAGCGCTTCCCACGCAGGACGAGGGCGCCACTGCTGCTGTCACTATAGGCAACCCATGCAACATCACGGCAGAGGAGTATTTTGATTCCGACGTTGATTTATGTGGACGCGATATTGGACGGCCGAAAGAAGTCAATGCGCGTGTGCAAAAGTTTAAAGCCACTCTCTGGTTGTCTGAGAATTATCCGCTCTCATTACCAGAGCAAATTCTTCCGATTGTTGATCTTATGGCCATCTCCAGTTCGCACTTTGCTAAATTGAGGAATTTTATCCAAATGCAACTGCCAGCAGGTTTTCCTGTCAAAATAGGTTAGACAACGAACGCAAAAAATTAAACATTTTATTTATAGTTGAATTATTTCCAGAAATCCCATTATTCCATGTATTAAACGCGCGAATCACGTTTGGTAACATCTTCGGCTTAGATCAAGATGTGCGCCATGTGGCGCGCCTTGAGGAGGAAGACCGACTGACATGCGTCCTTGACGACGTGCTCTTCCAAATTCCTCCGGGTTACACACAGTTTGGTAATGGTAATACACGAGTTTTTGTTTTTTTTGTTTCACACATTCCAAACACAAAACACATTCAATGACACTGATTTTAATTATTTAAACATGTTCTTTGGTTTGGGTTAAATATTTGACTAAAATAATGATTTGTAGTTGGTTTGGAAGAACGTCGACAATACAGTCTGGAAGAGGAGGACGATCTTCTGCAATTCGCGATTCAACAGAGCCTCATTGATGCCGGCACAGAGAAAGAAGTGGTGGATATCTGGGAGGCGCTCAAAGCGAAAAAACCATCACGTCCTTCCACACCTAACTTGGGGGGCGAAGAAGAACGTCAGTTACAAAGGTAATTTGGTTTTAACAAGAAAAAAACAATCCTACATCAATTTTCTTTTTTCAATAATCAGGAAATCAATGTTTTCCAAGCGTTTTTCAACTTAGTTGAATTCGAAATGCTTTTGTTTTGTATTGCTTTAATAACAGTTGATCAGTGTTTTTTTGCTTAATACCGACCAGTATATTTGCTTATATTGCTAGTAAAACGTAAATTTGTGTAATTAAAATTCTAGAGCAATACAAGCTAGTCTTGCAATATACCAAAACAGCGACGAACCGTCGTTCCCTACGGACGCCTCTCCAGAAGTGGATGAAGACATCCACAAAGCGATAATGCTCTCCGAGCAGCAACGACAGCGCGAGGAGCAGGAACGTATTGAAGAACAACGCTTGCTTGAAGAAGTGCTGCAGTTATCGCTCACTGAGAAGTAAGCTTGTCGCGTGTGTTGTGTGTGACACTCAGGGGCGTCGATTATTTATTTCTTCCGAACGCGTTTCTACACTGATACAGGTTTATATGATATTCTAATTGATAATTATATATTAATCAAAAGTTGCGTCAAACCAGACTTGAAACAAAACATAAACACAAAAAAACAAATTGATACAAGGGAGGCGGCAATCGATGAATGTAACTAATTTAGTTAGCTGAATTATTGACTGTGGTGCGAATATTTTTAGTTCAGCTGTGACTAATGTGCAGGAAGGAACTGCATTTGACGATTGATCAGAATCACATTTTAACATCACAAAATTTACATAGAAATGTATGTAATTATTATAATGTTTTTTTTTTCAATTAAAACAAAACAATTTTGAATGTTACCTTATTTTAATGAATGTGAACTTTATTGCAAGTAGTTATCGTGATTGTGATGTTAATCTGGATCGATTATAATTCTAAATTTTATACAATTTCGAAATTATCATGTGGCAAGTTCCGCCTTTTCATACGAGTATTACACTTTTGGCCGGTGAATAATGCGGGTCAGACTTTATGTGTACTTATTTTCTAAGCTTAACAATGCGTTGGCTACGCTTGCAAACCAGTCGGGGGGCAGGTTCCTTTAATTGGCTTTTTGACAATCGTAACAAAAAAGCAAAATGACAGACAGACTGCGTTGCATGCGCTAGCCAAATGGATTTTGATAATAAACATTCAAATGCAAACCAAATGATTCAATTCAATAAACAACACTTGCGTGAATAAAACGCTCAGTTCAAGAAAACAAAAGTACAATTAATAGCAATTTCAATGTATGTCATTCATTGTAGTTACAATTCTAACCTGTCTTTTTCAATAATTAGGTTATGTGTAACTAAAAATTGGAAAAATCAGGCATTAATATTCTAAAGAAGAAAGAAAACACCAGCATATGCATACTGATGATTTGTTCGTAGAATAATACAGTACGATGTTTATTAATTGTTCATCATACATACAATATACATGGAGTTGATGTATAATATGATAAGACTTGTCCAAAAACATAATTTTTATACGAAACAAAACAAAATGTAATTAACAAAAATTAAGCAAGAATCAAACTCGACGGGTTGTAAAGTAAGTAAAACAGGATGAGAGATAATGACAGTTTTGTCGATTTCCGGAAATTGAACAGCACTTAAACTTCTGTGTAATACAATAAATGATGAAAGCTAAGTTTGAATCATTCAAGCATTGTTTCATGTGCCCTGTAACAAAAATTATTATTAAAAATCAAAACAAAAATCTCAGTTTTGTTGTCATGCATGAATTATGCGCATAACCTTACTTTGTGTAAATTGATTTTAAAATATTCCTGCTTTGTGAATAACGTTCTTCGTTCTTAGCTGATGTTGAAATCCATTTCTTCTTGATGTCACCCCAACGCTTCAAATGTGCAGACAGTAATTCATTCTTTGGTACAGGTGGGTTTTCATCCTGAACATTAATTATCTCATAAAGTTTTTTTCCAATGTTCCAATTATTTCATTAAGCTATTTAAAACTTACATAATTAAGATTAATAGCATCTTTGTCCTTAGCAGCTTGTTCTGGGGTTGGTGATGGTACTCTAGTGATAAATGGCTTGTTGGGTGGTGGTAATCTATACAAATCAGATGTTAAGTTATTGTTCCATTGAGATTCAGGTTCAGGTGATGAAAATCTTCGTCTAAACAATTAAAAATCATCAAAATTAAATAAAGCCAATACTAAAAACACATTGTGTCATACTTTATAATACTTGTCTGTTGTTTTTTACTGTTATTAGCCATCCACGCTCTACAAATCGGGTACAACGGAGTATCTTCCTCAAATTTCGCTAAATCCACGCTGCGGTCATATAGTTTCATTAAGTAAGTGCTTCTAACAGGAGTAGAATCACTTCGGGATCTGTCTCTAAAGAAACAAACCAAGTTAACCTCAAAACCATTAAACAAAATTTATAATATCACAATTTCCACATAGCATATTTTGTTTTCAATGGTTAGTAATGCCGTATCATTATTTATATTGTTTTATTTACTTAGTTTTATGTGACCTTTCGTCGTCTTCAGAGTCTGAGGATGATTGTTCAGTTAGGAGTTTGAGAACACCTTGGAAGCGGCCTTTTGCCATTAAATACTCGTTGTTTTCCTCTTTTACTTCAACGCGTATAGGCGATTGTTCTAGTTTAACCCGCTTCTCTTCCATTTTCATTGTAATTTACTTTTATTAAACGATAAAAACGGTTTTGTTTACGATTTGAAACACTTGGAAACCCTAAAACGAACGAAACAAACCAAATCAATGCGCTGTAGTGGCTTTAGTAACTTTCTAGTAACTTTTCAGTCATTTCAAGTCAAATATATAGTTGGCATTTTTAGTTCTCTAATAAACCGATAGATGTCGCAATGGGTACTATAACTAAACTTAAATTAAATTATTGGTTGTTTTGAATATCTACTCTGTTGATAGAAAAACAATTCACAATTATATCACGACTGTTTGTAATTGTCATTATTATTCATCGTAACTGGTTTTTACAATATTTACGAATTTAAGAATAAATATGGCTGAAGATAATACTGATAAAGGTAATTTTTTTTATTAAAAAAAATTGAAATATTTCAATTATATATATAATTTCAGAGTATACAACAATAATATCAGAAATGTTTCCTTTTAAATCATTTACGTTATTACGACCAGATTATGAGTTTCGTTTAGCGATTGATGAGCAACTGGTGTTGAGCTATGAAGCTCTAATGCGCCATGAGAAAAGAATGGAGCTTTTGGAGTTTCGTGATGTAGTGACTCGCATTATCAACTGCAAGAATAAGGATGAATACAGGAAGCAAAAAGAGAAGGAAAAAAAGATACTGCAGCATATGAATAAGAACAAGGTGGTTACAATTATTAACCATTACACTGGACCTGATTGCGAGGTGACTCCACCACTCAGAAAACGCATCAATCCAAGATTTTTATAATCTCATATGAACTTTTATTCATTTAGGGCAATTTATACTTTTACACCGGCCAATTTTATTACATTTCTCTTTATATATTATCATCACCAGTGATTAATGAGATTTTTACAATGGAATTTTAAAATAGAGTAAATTTTTGATATATATAATTATAAACAATGAGTATTTATTTATATTTAGGTAATGTAAGTTATAAAAATGAAGGAAGAAATATATAGAAACAAGGAAGACTTTCTTTTAAATTTTTCAGGAAATATTTTGACAGTCTCCTGCGGAGAGAAGCAGGGAGTGCACGTAATTTATTAAATTTATCTGAAAATGTTGGGTCAGTAATAATAATAAACAAATAAATTCAATCCTTTATTTTTTATTTTATTTCGTTGAACAGTGCAATATGAACTATACATCGTTTTATTTATTGGTTCTTGCTGATTGTGTAACGCCCTTCGTCCTTTTGATGATTAGGATCATAATCTGTAAAATAATTTATTAATTAATGATCAAATAAATTGATGGATTTGCATATTGTTAAGTTACAATGACAAAATAAAACCTAAAAACAGTTTGATTGTTGATTGTAAATAGAATGGTGCATGTTGCCGACTACACATTTGGGATTTCCAAGGGCATTGCATCTTGAAAAGTAGGGCAAATGCCGCTGAGAAACCCCAGAAGTGCGCGGGCAAATCGCGTTTTGGTCGCGGTAATAACCATCCAACAAGCGCAATTACCCGTAATAGGAAAATTGCGACCGTGTGGCGGTGTTTACACAATTCCTAGATTCCCTGACGTGGAAGGCCAGCGTAAAAATGAGCGTAGGTAGCCTGAGGGACATCTTGAAACAAAACAAGAATGCAAGAACACAAGCAAACAATATCAAACGTAACGAAACAATACAGAGTCGTATTTAGAAATACATTGACGCGCATCCAGTATTTGTTTAAAGTGTGTCCGGTAAGTGCAGTGCGTGATGTTCTTCGTTTTCGCCCTGGGTGAAATGCGCTCGTACCCAACACAAAACATGGAATGCATCTCGACGGTATCGCAACGTCGGATTGTTATGCGTGCTCATTTTAAAAGAGCATTAAGCACCCGGAATAATCTCGCCGGCCGATCATTAAAAACAATTTCTCAATAAGCCGTTCGTGCGCGGCTTCCACCGGCCCCGCATCGCACAAAAATCCGCTCGGATCTAAGCTGCTGAAGGCAACGCAACGCGCATTGTGGCTTTGAATAATCGATATAAATCAATATTATATTTATGCGCTCCGAGACATACGCGCGCACGTCATGCGCTCAAACGCTCAAGACGCGATGCAAAACGCAAGAGTAAGCGCAAGAAGCGGCCAGGCTCCAGCCAGCAGGATCGGAAAAAAGATTCGCGCGCGCACCGCAAGATTTGCGGCCGGCGATTACGCCGTCCCTCGTCCTGCGCGCAACATAAATTACAATTTTCTCGATTAAAATTATCGCATTTTTATAATAAAAAGGATTATTTATATGCGCTGTGTTCCTGCCGACCGGTTGGTTTATTTTTCCGCCTGGCGTTCAGTTGTTAGTTGTTCGTACGTACCCGATCATGTATTGAGAGCTCGGCACTCGCACTACAGTTAAAGTGCATCCAATTAATAATAAATTATAGTTAGGTAGTGCTCGTAAAGTAATAAGCACGGAGAATTTTAACGCCCAAAGTGTGTTCCACGAAGTTGTTATAAATACGGCTCGGCGCGCTTGGCAGCGGCGGCGATGGATTGGATGTGCGCGGAGAAAACGGCGCGCCGGCGAAAAAAGGAAATGAAATGTTATGAATTACGTCGTTTCGGATTTACGTGCCGAACAGCCACTACCTCGTTGATTAGCCTGAAACTGCTGCTGCCCATGTTACTGCTGAGTCCGCCACGGCTTGGGACTTAACAGGCCAGTAGACCGGATTTGTAATGATGCCCACTGTACCGATAAGGCCCAGGACGTAACATACTCTGATAACATGTTTTTCAGCGCCTAAAAAAAAACCACAACATTTTCATCAATTTTCATCAATTCTTGCGCAAAGGGTACCGCATTTCAATTGGTAGATACAGCAGGAGTAACGGAGTGAATTAATTGCACGCACAACAAACGCGATTGTTAATTATTTTCGCGAGCAGTGCGCAATAATGGCACGAACAACGCCTTGCGCTCGTAAATAATACGGCGGCTTTTCGTTTTCTCCTGCGGTGCGCGCAGATATGATCCGTGATCCTGCACGTACACCTACAGTGTCGAACACGCGCACATTTTTTCCTAAGTAATGTCAAAGAGCAATCATTTTTACCCTAGATTAGCAACTTTCTAAGTTGACCAAAAGTTCAGAAATTTTTTGTTTCACGCCGAAACAGTTTATTAAATATTTAAGTTTCTTTCATTATTTAATGATACAAAGTCCTATGAAGTTCTATAAAGTTCTATCGATGATTAAATCGTTCGTGAATCGAGTTACAAGAACAAGTAGGCAGCATCAGATTGCAAAAAGTTCATCTAAAATTACAGCGCGTCGGTGATTTTTAGCAGGAAAAGTAAAAGCAGTCATAACTCGCGACTTAATAAGCCCGCGCGTCGCAGAGCAAGATTTTAATTACGAGATAAACCTGCGCAATCCGTTTTGATTTATTCGGGCAATTCGAAAACGATCCAGCGGTAAAAAGCGGTAGCATATTACGCGCACATAATACCCGTGTCGACGCAGCGGGGCGATTTTAATTGCGCGTAATGCCATTAATATTCCTGCGGAGTGTCGCACGTCCGCAAAGTGCACTCGCACAAAAAGCAAACCACATGACGGCCGGTCTTATTTAGTCGATTTTTATCCGCGCCCCTCGCGCGTCGAACAAATGCAGCCGGTCATTAATAAATGATCGAAATCTATGATTTGTTACGTACGAGAATTAAAATAAATTAAATCGTCCCGCGCGGTTGACTGCGGCCGGTCGCGAGTGCGCTCGCCCCGCTTGATTAATTAACAACAACGCGCGCGCTTATCTTTCGCCATGTATCTGTATCTCTTCAACTTCCAGTTTCCTTCGGCGCGCGCGCCTTCGTGCCGCGGCCGTTTCAGTTCGGCCGTTCCTCGTTTCGTTTTAAAGAGCCCGTTATGAACGCAAGGACAAAAGGCTACCTATTATGATCGCGGCGTGCCGCGTCGAGCCAGAATCATAAATAAGATGCGTGTTTGTTTATGTTTTATAATAAATTATCGTTCAGGTCGCCGGTCCTGCCCGACCGCACTAATGATAAGCGAAGAATGCCGCTCGGTGGTCGCGGCCGCCGGAGATCTCGATCGAATTCCACGGCTTTTAATTTAATTGTGCTCGCTCAGTCCCTTTCTGCAACCACCCACAATTCAGAACAACGAACTCGCGCTTGCACGCCGTCAATTTAAATAAAAATTAAACAAATTCACGCTGCAGTTTATATTGCTTCGAATAAATATAGTATCCATCAACGTGTATCGTGACATTATTGGTATTATTAGAATGCTCCAGGTAAATGCGACCTGCAGGACTGCGTATTGTGGTTGTGGGCATTATTATTAAGTCGCGCAAGAGTTGAAGATTGCGGACTTAAGTTTAAAGTTGAGTTTCAGCGGCTTGGATTATTGCGGAGGAGCTAGATCACTGGCTCCGCATCGTGCTCTGCAGAAGACGGCGACGTGCGCGCTGGAAGTAGTCGACGAAGAAATCTAAGATTTAAGAGATACGTATCTCAGACTAACAACTATAACTACACATGCATGTCCAGCGCGGGTTTGGAGCAACAGCAAATTGCTTTCCCCTTCAGTGCACATAATATTCGTCTCTGGCACACCGCAAAGATGAGGATGTTACGAGGTGACGCACGGCTCTCTTATGAACCGACCGAAAAAAAATCCGATTCCAAATTCAAACCCAGCTTGCTCCCTTTGCGGCGATAAGCGATAACAGATCGCGATACGAAGTCAAGTGAGGCCTTGCGTGAAGCGATTGACGTTTTGATCGATTCAATAAACTCATTCGATTGCATTGGGCGCGCTCGCCGCCGTAAAACTCTCCGACGAGCGCAAACAGACGCTGGATGAATTCTTCAGCGATTGTTTGCTGCGATAGATCGTTAGAATACCGCCGCACGGATTACAAAGTTTAATTAATTGTGTGTTGATTCGATTAAAAGTGAGAATCTGAAAAATGCGCGTGTGAAATTTCCTTTTGGATCGCGTGAATGCGACGCGGAGCAAACGTAAAACTTGTCATCGAATAGCTTCGCCATGTATCATGTAATTGCCAAGCGCATTTACATTTATAACTTACTCAAGACTGAAACGCCGGCGTTCCAAGGAAGCGTTAGAAGTTTGTTTGTGACCAGCGAGAAGTTGCGAGCCAGGAGCTAGAATTAACAAATTAAAACTTACCTAGAACTCATGTTCATTCGTTTGTTTCTTGTAGTGATGATTCTCGAATGTCGGCGGCACTCAGCAGTCGGCACTGAAAACAGAAACGAGCAATGTTTAGTTGTTTAGTGATTCTGCGCACACAATGCACAATCGTACTAACGGACAAGAACAAGACAAGCCGCAACTGGTGGCGACAATTTATCGATTTCCATTTTCTAATCGCCAATTATACGCTTGATCAATTTCCATAATCGCTGGTTCGTTCGTTGGCAACTTTATTGTGTACGTACCGCAAAAAATTAATTTGTTAACATGTCTTATCTGCGGGTTGCGGGCCGCGCCAATTAAGCATAAATCATTGGCAATTAATCGAAGTGTGCATATGTCGCTTAGGCGAATATTTCAGAATTACAATCGATGCCTGCGTATATTAAATCTGATTAGCTGAAAGATTTTAATTGAAGAACGTTGGAGTTCTGCGTGAACTTTCATGAGAGTTGCGTTTGCGGCCGCCACGCACTGATAAATAATGCAATCGACATGGACATTAGAAAAACACAACTTTATCTACTCCGGCGTTTGCATTGCGGTTTTGCCTTGTCGCAGTCACACGAGAAGGGCCGCGTCCCGTCCGGAGCATTAAATTGTCGTCGACGGCGGCGGCGGGGATCTCTCGCTGAGCGCGTTTCGCATTTCGTAATTGCGCTCGCTCTCGTTCGCGCATTGTTTTGCAGCGCCGCGCAAGAAACGCACGCGAACGCATTACAGCGCAAAGAGTGTATAACTATCACACTTTATTTTCAATTACGACCTCTGATTTATTGCCAGTGTTATGGCGAGTTAACCATTAAGCCGTTGGAAAAACTTTCAACGGAAACTTTATGAAGACGAAGGAGCGCGGCGTTGAAAAAAAAAGTCAAGAGCAGGAAGACGCTGGTTGGAATTGGACAAGGCGATGCAAGCAAAGAGAATAATGCCTGACGACGATAGAAATAATACGCGTCGTTTATAATTCCTCGGCGCTTGCGAAAACTCGTTCAATTCGCGCGGTATTAAATTATAAATGGCGTTTACTTTGATAGGCGTGTGCTTGTTTGCGGACCAGCAGGCTGATAATAATGATTTATTCAAATCGTACCGGGATTAAACGATATACGTCGGTAATTAATGCAATGTTACGTTTTGCGCTTGCGTGATGTAAGTAAACATTTTATTAATATGTTGATATGTGCTTGATAGATGCGTCCGGTGATGTAAATCCAGCTATAACAAATAGAAAACAAACTGCTGCCAGTGCAAAGTAACGCCATCTAGACATCTCAAAGTAAAATCAAATAATTTTTAATAAACATAAAAATACCGTGGAAAGTTATGCGTGCCTTGTCTTGTAATTTATGCCGCCATTCAAGTAATATTTAACGCTGCTGAAATTGTTGGCGTAATCCTTTAAGCTGCGTTGCACATTATGTAGATGAGCGGCGAATAAAAACGCGCTGAAATGCAAAGCCCGATGAACGCCGGGATTTGAATGCAAAGAATTCGTTTCTGCGTTCGGAATGATACAAATTCAACACGATTTCCCCGGGCGTCGCGCGAAAAAACGCAGGGAATGCGTATTAAAATACGGTAGTTCAGAATGCACGGTAAGTACGTGTAGGTACAAACAACGAGCCGGCGCGGAGGGCGTAAGAAGCGGCGCAGGATGAAACGGCGGCCGACAATGCAAAAGGCCGCCGCGGCCAAGAATTTCGCGCTTAAATTGGCCGCGCGTCGGCGGCGCACCTTTGTCACGGGAAGTCACCTCGGCGGCATTGTCCGCGCTTCAATTCGGACCGTTTTCAATTAGATCGCGCGCACACGTTAATGTTTATTGCGATAATATCCATTTAGCGCTTGTTGAACACCGATCGGGTGTCACTTTAGTCTACTCATGAACTGAAAATATTTAACTACTTTAAGTTTTCATTAAATTGCAACGTTATTACTTTTTGTTCGAGGGTTGTAAAAGTAAAGACAATTTGCAAATTTGATGCGCTTTGTTTTTCTTCTAATTTTATTACGATGGTAAACGTGCAACGAGAGCGGGAAATGCGCAATTTACACAATCTATTTTATAGTCTATCGGTGATTTTTTCGCACGAAACGCGATGCGATGCGGTTGGGTTTTTGCCCGCGATTTTCGCCGTCGTTAAAAATACCACCGTCGACTCCAGCTGACTGCAAACGATGCACAAACAACGACGTCTACAAGCAATAGAATACTTGTTATGACTAGAATGAGCGCAACAAAAACGCGTGGCGGTCGCGCGGTGAAAAACCGCAGGTCGCGCCGTCCAACCGCCGACCGCTCAAGAAAATGCTGCCGAGTGGCGTGTCGAGTTGTTCAGTCGTTTGCCGAGCGCATTTTCACGCAATTATTATGAATTATAACTGCGCATAGTTTATGTTAGGTGTTAGAACCGGAACCTACAACTACAAGACGTCATTTGGCTCCGGGGCCATTTTGATATACACACGCTACGAGCCGTTTTGGCTCGGACCATTTTATCTCTTCGGCTTCCTTACCTCAGCTCCCACATTCTATATTTTCAGTTTTTTTCTTAGAAATTTTAATGTTGTACTCCTGAGAACAGTTTTTCACACTTTGACTTGCGGACTCAAGCAAGTCTTTCTTCTCGCTGAAGAAAAAGAAATGCAAACCGGATGAATATACAACCGCTGTCAAACTAGTAGTACGCATCGAAGTAAATACGCTAAATACTCCGCGTCCTGCGGTTGATGTCTTCGCGTGTGTGGTGTGGTGTGTCTAGTCGCAGTTTTCGATTCGCAAACTCACGCGTGGCGGGTTTTACGAGCGCGCATAAGTTATGAGCGCGCGGTCGCCATCGCGGAGGTATGAAAAGAGTTGCAATGAAGCGCAATGAACGCGCATATCCATCCCATGCGCTGAATAATAAATTAAGCCAATTAGCCGTGGCTATACGGCGGCAATTAAGAGATGGCCGCACGAATTAAAAATCGAATTTCATGATCGCCATACGTCGTGTGCTCTTCTCTTCACTGCTCGGTGAAAAATGACGGCGGTGAGTTGGCTGCCTGCGCTGTTGAATTATAAATGAATGATATAAATTTACGAACTGCCCGCTCGTCGCTCGTAAATAAACGACGATCGCTTAATTTGTTGTAATTAGAATGTATATTAATTACGATTCGGCTCGCTCGCCAACGGTATCGAATTTTATTACAATATATTCCAACGTAATTACTCAATTTTCTATTGCACGAAACAACAGAATTAAAAAAAAATATTTTTAGTTAATTTCTTGATTTGCCCTAAAGTGGCGCCATCTATCCAACAATGTCACTTCAATAAAACGTTTATTAGTTAATAATTAACAACTTTTGTCACATTATTTATCGAAATCTTTATTTGAAATGGCAAAAAATGTCATAAAACTTTTTTTCATCATGAAAATTTTATATTTTTTTATAATTTGGGGAGTGCCGCCACCTATAAAGAAATAGTTGAGGTAATTTTTGAGTTCTTTGCTTTAAGTTCACTCAAAGTATGAGTTTTTCAACATAAAATATCACATATTTATAGTTTATAATAAATTATCACCGTAACTGACAAATAATTCTTCAGTATTTTGATGCTTGCTTTCAATATTTGTTCCTTGTTCCTTCTTGTTCTTCTAGTTTTATTATGCGCGGCTATATCTCAAGCGCTTGATCTCCGTCCGGCCGTACGTCAAGACGTCAGTTTAATCGTCGGTTTAATTGTTGTTGATTAATTAAATGAGGTAGCAACCGTTTTGCAGCTTTATTGCTCGATGCCGAATGAGAACCCGTAGCTACTGGAATTATCAACGCCTCATGCATTAAATCCAATGGAGTAATTCAAAGAAATTCATTACTAAAATCCAAGACTACTCCAATTGCTTTGTTTCTTTCATGCATCGATTTCCCAACTCCAATTTTTCTATAAAAACATTCTATTTCACATATATGCAAAGCGTTTAACCGAGTTTGAAATGCCAAATCAGTGAAGGAATTAAATAGACTACATATATAATAATATGTATGACCGATTGAGCGCGCGCGATTCGATTAATTTGCATTCTTCGACATTTTGACATTTCGCGTGCGTTGCTGGAAAAATGCCGAAAGCGTATCAATAAAATATTGAAATTAATGAAACGCAAATAATAAAATAAATGAAATCATAAAGGCGACATGCCTTCGCGCAAGAAAACGAGGATGAAAAATCTGCAACACTCGAAATGGCAAAGTGCCACCGCCAGCCACCACGCAGCGATTGCAGTTGCGGTGCGTATGGTATGCTATATGTTATATGTTATAATTAAATTAGCCAGACAATAACCGAAGAAAAAAATCGCGAAATGTCAACGCGTTCAAGCGCTAAACACTTGTACGCAACGTTGCGTTTGCATTGATAACGCGTCAAAGAAATAAGGCCACGCATTTTAATTAAATCAAATGAAATGTTTAAAAACGAAATGAAATTATTCTAATTTATTCGATCAGTTTAATAATATAATAAGTGTGTTTGTAATGCTCGGTTACAATGTGTGCCATAAGCGACTAATTGAATTTGTAAAGAACGTGAATAACATTGTACAGATTAAAGAATATTATCGAACAACGATTTAATGCTGCATTAAAATGAGCTATATTTCTACACACGGACGCTATCGATGAACAGGTGCTTCGTATTCTGGAGCTCTGTTTCTGCCAGAGCTTTATAAATTCTTATGCAACACTCCGACTGAAAGGTGGAAAGAGTAAGAAGTAACAAGCAACAGGTGGAATTTGCATGAACACGACCTGTGTTATTCAAATCGCGATGTGTTATTCTTTTCCATGTCCGAAACACAAACCGAACCAAAATGGAGATGGAAGGACGCGTTTATGGGTTTATAGATCCATTAAATTCAGTTCGATCGCCCGAAAGCTCCGAGTGAATTCTCGACTTCATCAACAGCAATTTGCCGCGTGGTTTATTTATTATATGCTAAACTATTCAAATTAAATTTAAATTCAAATAATTACGAGTGTTGTTTTATTTTTTATTCCATTTTAGCCATCTGTCAGATTGATATGTAAATGCTGAGCTCCATAATTAGAACAAACATTCAAACATTCGAAGTCATAAGAAAATAAAATTACAGATTGAAATATTTATTGAAATTTGAATATTTTCTGCGTTGTTTTGTGTGGAGAACTTATTTTAGTTACATTCTTGAACATTTGGTCATGCACGAGCAAATATACAAGATGCAAGGACAATGATAACTCGTCGCCGTGTTTCCCATCGTTCTTCGGCGGCTGCGGCGGCCGCGGCGGCTGCAGCGACGCGTCTCAAACGTCAAACCGCGAGCATCGCTCTTCCTTGCTCCGCCTCGCCGCGGCGCATAAATAATGCGAAGGGAAACGTATCGCATTATAAATATAAATATATCGCGTTCGGAGCGAACTTAATGCGTTCGAATAAAACAGCAGGCGATCTGACAGCGCGACACGAACGCCCAAAAAAAAACTTGAACATGTAACGAAATAAATCTGCAATCACACATGCAATCAAATCACATAATCATGAACTTGTTGCGATAACTGACTTTATCACAAGAACATAAGATATTGTCACGGATAAATACAAATCAAGGCGAATTTAACGTTTTTATGGATAAAAAACTGCGCAATGTTGTTCGTCACAATTTGAAGTTTGGTATATTTTTATAAATTACGCCAAAGTGGTGCCATCTATCAAAAAATGTTACTAACATCAATTGTAGGTTAGTTCATTATGAACAACTTTTGTTTAAAGAATTTTTTGTTATTTTTATTAGAAGGGTTAGATTTTAAGTTTTTTTGTCAAAAAACATCTGAATTTTTTAAAATTATATTTGTATGTTTGTTAAATGCTTGAAAACTGAAAGAAACTGTTTGACATTTAAAAATTTTCTTAACATAAGATTAAAAGCGCGTGTGTGTTAAAATTATAGCATGCTCTGGAAATGATTAAGTGACGAACGAAAACAAGGCAAATGAATAATTATAATTTACGTCCGCGTCTGCACGGGACAATGGCAGCGCTCAAATTTCATGTTTATCTTCGGCGATCGACAAACCGCTACCAAGGATGGCAGCGGCATGGCGCACACACGCGTTTGTTGAGTCTCGGTCTCATCCCCAACGGCGACGTTTTGAATTATTTACGAATACAAACACCACGCGGGGCCCAAATTGGTTAACTTGTTAGTAATTTGTTGCGTTTTTACCGTGGATGCATGTCTTGCGGAGATTAACACGACGCCAGAAGAACAATTACAGTTAATAGGAGCACCTCGGCTCGATGATATCCACCGATCGGGAGTTAATGTAAATTAATTTCCTTCTCGTCGCCCCGCCGGTATTTATTCGTTGATATTAATATCGCTCGTTTAGAAACGAACAAAAAATTAATCATTTACAAGAAGCTTAGGATTTTTTGTTCAAATAAAACCGATTTGTACACAGTTTCGAACCGTCTAAAAGCGAGAAAAAAGTTTATAAGAGACATAACAACAACAACGGCACGTGAAGTTTGTAGTGTTTGTTGGCGAGCAGCCAGCCGCAGCATGAAGAGATAAAAGTTCGAAACTAATGGAAAACTGTGAAACAGCGGGAGTCTGCGGTCGGGTCGCCCATTCACGTCCCATTGAAACCGATAAAAACACCGATTACGCGTCGTAATTACGAACGCACGGCAAATGTTAATCAGTTTTTCAGGCAATAAGCGCTTGTAATTGCGTCATTTTTCGGATCGGTATACTTCTTTATTAATTTACCGATTGTGTTTGATTGTGGTTGCTGGTTGGACGGCGAAGAAGGCGCGAAGGTTTGCGCAACAATGCGCTAATGAAATTGCAATTGAAATCGCGTATTGTGCGAACGGAGCACAATCGACGCCCGTCGACACCAAAGCGACGCGATACAGTGGACTCGCATTAACGATATCTAATCCTTCCTAATTGCGCATCCGAAAGAGAGCAGTGGGTGCGCAGTTGGGCGCTGCCGCCGGCTGATTACTGGCGAGCTGCATGTGGGAGTCGCATACCAGAGGATCCGTTCACTCGCGCTCTACCAACCCAAGTATTCAACGAAGAACTCACCAACCAGTAAACGCGACTGCTTTTGCATTATTTATCCTTGCACATTTTTACAATTGTAGCAAAAGTAGCGCCACCTATGAAAATACGTAGCAATGTGCTGCCATCTCTGATTCTGTTGCTAAATATTTGTAAACTTATCTTTGTGTGCTAAAATGAGTTTGATGTCGCAGAATACAAAAAGGGAGTTTATGAGTAACACGCGATTTGTAGAAAATCGTTTGCATGTCGCACGGCGTCCGCGGATGGCCATAAACGGCGCGTTTCGTATTAAGCTTGGGACATTTTTTCGCGCTGAGCTTTTTTGCTGATGACCGCGCGGCCCCGCTCGAGTGCACCCATGCACTCTCCCGCGAATCGAATGCGTTATGCAAATGAAGCACGTCGCTAAGCGCTTTCGAACAAAACAGATAACAGCATAATGCCAACAAAACAATGAACATTCATAGATGGTAACTACTAAACAACTACACACCGACTAAGCTAAACGGCTGCGCGCGTGCACGGATCGCAATGATGGAAACTGAAACGAAACGGTCGAAATCGCCAGGCCGACAAATCCGACGCGAAGACAAAAGAACCAAGCGAAGAGGAAGTCAAACGGCAGCCACATCAACAACGAGTAGATACTACTGGTGCTGCTGTTGCCGATATTTTAATGACGCTCTAATCATGTGTTCGTAATTATTTAACACGCCTTCACCTTCATCTCGGAGGATTTTTCCGATAACACATAACTGCGGTTGATGAAGGCGCGCGCCCGCCTTGCTCTCTACTTAGCGATTCCGCGTTTTGCGAAACTATGCGCGATTTTCCAAATCGCGCGAGCGCTGCTTGTTCCAGCATGTAAGCGTCGCACCGACGTTATGCATAAGTTATACCTTTATAACGTTGATTAGTCGCGCTCCATCGGTTTCCGTTTTAATGGAACCGCTCGCCGGGCACGAACACGCGAAGGGAAGATGGAAAAGCGCTCGGGCGCACGGATGAATGCGAAAAGCGCCGCCGATGACGCGCCCGCTTATCGTTCGGTTATCGCGCGGTTATCTACACGACTCACGATTTACATCGAACGCCAGCAGAATGTAAGCTGCGCCAGATAAACGCGGAATATTGATTAATTAATAACAGGATGTTTTAAATTTGCGCTCGGCCGCGCGTGCATTCCGCCCGCGGCCATCCACATCGCCATCATCATCCTACCAGCGCGCTTCACTCCACTCCGATCTTAATGAACATCGCAGAACCGACCGCGAAAAAGTGACAAAACAAACTGCACTAAACTGTAGAAAACTGCCGAGAGTGGAAACCGCAAATGATGTGCTCCAATCCGCTCCGTTGCGTGTTGATTCATGACTCGATGCGATGTTCTTCGCCGCGAGCGAGGATTTCGAAATCGCGTCGCGGGGCGCATGATTGATTGATAAGCGCGCCCGTCGACTTCTAACAAGCTAAGTGGTTGTTTATCTATTGTGAATTGTGGCATATTGCCCGGTATTGCCGTCGAGCGCGATTATTCGTGATCGATCTCGGAGTCGGCCGCGACGACCGTCACAAGCTGCGAACACACACGCCGCATCAACCGCGTCGACCTTTCTATTAATCAAATCTTCATGACTTCATGACCGCTGTGTCGAGATGGTTTACGATGCCATTCATAGATCATATCGATTTTCGAAAATTTTCAACCGGAAAATGAAAAATGTCAGGAACAGAAATAGAAAAAGCTCCGTGGTTGTTTCTGTCTATTAATCACAACCACAACCAGCTTCATTGCATGACTTCCACGACTCCATTTCTTGATTCCGTGATGATACTTCTTCGTACGATGTTTGTTGAAAGTTATATTGTTGACCCCTGTGTGATGATAATGGATCAATCGATTTCTTGACAATTCAATTCTTTGGTTACATCAACATTAATTTTCTATTTCAATAACTAATTTTTGTGCATCAACTCAAATTCGAATGCAAAATAACCATCTGCGATCAAAACGAACTGATATATGCCCTTGCCTGGAATGGTGAGTTGCTATCATGGTCAGAAGATACTTGTTCATCGATGACTCAACGAAAGCTAGCAAAACGATGAAGAAAACCAGGACGCCCTCGAAGATTTCATTCTCTCTCCAGCAATGCGAACGACTGACTACCTCACAAGAAATCCGAACAAAACAAATCCGTTCCGATCCATCTCTCAAAAAAAAGACACGAAACAAATAGGCGCGAGCGTCTCGCCTAGGATGGCGGATGAGCTGGCGACCTGTGGCCGCTGCACGAAGATACCAACGCTGGCTGGCCAGTGGTTTTGTATTACTCAGTGTCTCGAATGTCCGTTCGATTTAGTCGAGCGATCGCGGTGCCCACAGCGTGGTCGCATTGGAAAACGATGATTCGTGTTACGCACAGATGATTTCGATTCCGCTTTTTTCCCGTCCACTTCTCCATCATCTCCATGGCCATCGGATGGTTTGCCCCCATGCGCATGGCGGGTAAATTAGAACTTTAGCGAACTCGAGATGGGATACATGAATATCTTATTAGATTGAATAACTTACAATAACTTAAGGATGGCTTAAGTTAAGCAAAGCAGGCACTTGCGTATCGAATGGCGGAGTAATAAGTTGTAATCATGCGTTCGCATGCGTTAACGGTGGACGACGGCTGCGACTCGCACGGAATTACCTGCGCATTAACGAGGAGCTAATTGATTTTATAATTTTGCTGGTGTCTCTTTTCTAATCGAATGCTAAGTAGTAATAAACCTCAAACTGAGGATCAAGAGCCAAGCACCAGGTTTGAAGCAAAAGGAAGACTTGGATCCGCTGACGGACGGATGCCACAATTACAGGCTAGGGATTTCACTTCTTCAGGAACTTCCAGCAAAACTATAAAAATTTTAATTATGCCCCGCATGGGGATTAACGCGTTTACGAGCTTTGTGATTTTTATGTTCATTAAAAAAGAATTTTATTTAATGGTCTCAAAATTTGTTTTCTTTGTAATATCTCTCTCCGATATCAATAAAATGAAGTTTACAAAATCAAACCGTATCCATAATTTAACTAATATGGCGCTGGGCGTATTTAAATTTCAAATTCGTAGACGTGTTTCCACGATTTTCTGTATCGGCCGATTTTTATTATCGCGTTTGTTTATACGCCGTGGCCGGGTTATTTCTTATTCGCCTATTATTCGAATCGATAAAAGCGATTTCAATAAAAAGCTTAAAAGCCAAAGCGTATCGAATCGAAAACGAAACGAAACGACGACAATATTATCGTTCGAACGCATTCCACATTAGATTTTTTTCGAAAAATCTCCGATCCCAACAATCCGGCGCGCTTATGCATATAAACACAAACACCCAGCGCAACAATATCACATTCATGCACGGGCCGCGAGTCAGCACCAGGCGCATGCGATACGGCGACCGACGACTTAAGACGCTTTCTTGATTCTTATATCGCGGCGCGCGAGTTCTTTTCGTTGTCGTCGCAGTCGTCGTCCCGTCGCCAGAAAAGAAAATCCATCGAGACGGAGGAGCGCGCCACATATCTTTGTGTACGTGCACTATTTGCATTAGTTTATAGCCATAAGAGATTTCGATTCATAGATATGTTAATGCGGAGGCGGCGCGCGCGCACATTTCAGCCATTCAAGCCGATTCCGATCCGTTTCCAATTCGAGGCCTCTCGCCTGCCTGCGCCTGTCTATGAGCGTGCTTGGCTTAGGCCCCAAAACGTTTTCGGAAAAGCGGCGTGGCAAGCGGAATGTCTTTAATGTGTTTTAGTTCAGCCGCGCCGGTGCATTTGCGAAATTACGAAATTGTTTGAAAGGCCAAAGTCGCAAATCGCGTTGTTACAACCTATAACCATAACGGACTCGATCATTGAACGCTGTGTAATAAATCAACCATTGATTATAACTAATAATGTTTTTAGTTGACAATTGTCAATGCGCTTTTAGAATTTTTAGTTTGCAAACAAACCTGAGGTGTGTCATCAAAAAATTGATTACCATATCTATTTGGACATTCGGATTCAGACATATCCACATATCCAATCCCATTATTTTTGCTCTATATAATCCATATGATATCATCATGTTCATCATTGTTATCCTAAGTCGCAATGTTCACTTGAAACCTCCATATTTGTTTGGGTTTTTGAGATATCCAATTATGACTTAACCAAAATGATACTACATACTCTTCTTTGCTAAAAGAACTTTAGTTCAACTAAATTGAACAATTAGTTTCAAAGATATTAACAATTATTTAACAATTGCCCAAGTCCAGAATTTTTGTTTAATTACGTTGAGTCAAATTGATTGCCCTATATCTTTAAGAATTGATAAGATACAAAATCCAAGTTAAACAAAAAAGGAATATGTATCCTTCCAAAATAATATTTACTTCACCTGAATTGAATAATTATTTTAGAAGATATCAAGTCCATTACATCGAATTTAGATAAAAACTTGTTGAGCCATCAAGAAAAATGATAATATTTTCTCTTCTTCCTTCTATAATTTCTCCCCTTCTATAATTCGTAATAACATTCGTATAAAAACTTGCTTGATTTTCGGATAGAAGTTAGAACACAAGATGCCAAACGGATAACAACAAAGTAAGCGCCAATGTTGCGCAGACCAAAGTAACAAGTAATTAATTGATAAATGATCCTGGTTAGTATTAATGATGGTCTTTAATGCGTTCCAATGCTATGTTGTTACAACACACATCATTGGATATATTACAATGTGCTACAACAGCCATACAAGAACCAAGAAAAGAGTTTTGCCTCCAGCAAGATACTCAACCGAATGTTATCCTATACAAACTCCAATATCATAACTCATAAATACCAATACCAACATTTTAAAGAAAAAATGTGTAATAAAAATTAAAATGAGCAAATTATTATTAAACAAAGAATCAACATTTTTAGTGTCACTTGCCTAAAAGATATTGATTGATTGAGTATCAAGGATTAGTCCGAAAGTTTCAAGAACACTTTGTATAATAGTTCATCCTGAGGATCTGAAGAACACGCGCAGTCATGATTGATTAATCTATATGGAAATCGAAAAGGTAATTGGACGCAATTGTAATTGTAATTTTGTTTGATGAAATTTTAGGCGCGTTATTTTTTTTTTTTTTCAATTTGGTTGCTTCTGCTGTTGCTGCTGCTGCTGCTGCTGCTGCGCAGCAGTCGACACACGAAATCTAAATCTAAATTTGGTGTTACGATTGCTACAAACGGCACGCCGGAATCGTTAATCGATTGCCGATGATCCAAACCTACAGAATTAATGACCCGCTCGATATGGACTTTCCTGCTGTTGCTCTCGATTATTGCGCCGATGAAAACGTTCCTTTCTCAATCGATTGCATTTTAATTTTACGATTATTTTTGTAATTGCTTTTGATAATTCGGTTTTGTAGTCGCGCTGGACCCCGCAGTCGTTCATTAATAAACTCATAAAAGTGTTGCATTTAAATTGGATAGATAAATAAAATTTATACCAGATTAAGTTATCAAAATGATTATAAAGAAAGGAATATCAAATCACCTAAATTGAAGCAGTAAACGAAGAAGCCATAAAAATTTGATGAAGAATTAATTTAAATTTTAATCATTTTCTTCTATAATCGACTTAAACATATAAATAGAAAGAGAACTTCTTCTATAATTTCCCAGAGCTTATAAATGTTTGATTGACTTTGTGATTACTTTGCGAAAACAGTTAAAAGCTAAACTTTACATAATTCCTTCAACTGATGCAGAGTTTTTGTTTCAAAAAAAAATTGTGGAGTACGCCAGTAGTGAGACCATCACGAGGATCATGAAGATTAAAACCCAAAGCGACTTTAAAGTTTAAGCTCCACGTTGCTAGTTGCTAGACATTCGACTTGAATCTCGGGTGTCGTTAAATGAAATATAACGACAAATAAAAAGCAATAAAAGCGCATTTTATGGCCTTATAATTTACTAATCGGTGACACTGTCGCCTGGATCCTCGCACATACCACTGATAATTTCTCTGCTATATTTACGCAATTTTAGTACTGTCCCAGCATACACCATAAAAGATGGCAAGTGGGCGCATTCCTGGAGATGCTGCGACGTAACGCGATGCTCGAAAGTGAAGATATCTACGTTTGGTTGTCCCGCCGACTGTTTCGCGTATTTTTAACGATGCCGCGCCGTATTATCATGCCAGATGACATCAATTGATTGTTAAACGATTGTGTGCAAATTTATTTTATTTCTGCATGTCACAGCTATTAATATTGTATCGGATGTTAATGAAAACTGAACGTGATTCGAAGCATTCAAGGAGAGGCGTCACTTTGTCTTCGTATTCGGCGTGTCATGTGATGGTAAAAATAAAAATTCTTGCGACATCAATGCGATACTCCCATGAAATTGTCATTGACATCCCCGAATTATTATTTATTGTTTTTATTGACCTTAACACACCTCGATTTGTATGAGTTTATAGGTACGTATCCAAATCCAGACACAAACTAGTAATTTTTTTTTGTCGTGGTGCGTAATTTTTAATTAAATCTCTATGCGTTGATTGTATAACATTACAAACTTTGTAGGAATGACACTTTGATGCCGTGAGAAATTTTATTTAGTAAATTTTGTAAGAAAAATATGTATATAAGATTGAGTTATCAAAATGATTATGTAGAAAGATATAGAAGAAGAGTTTATCTGTGAGTGTGTTGATCTCGTCGAAAAGTCATAAAGAAATCGAACACGTTGTTGTCAAGTGACTTCAGTTGAAGCTCGGGTTGAGTTGAAGTTGTGCGACGAAAAGAAAGAATTTTCATTTCCTACAAAACGAGCATGGTGCTCGATCGACAACCGACATGCTCGCATGTCAATTTAAATATTTCTTTCGTGTCTTCGCCTTCATCCACAGCATCCACATCCACGTCGAAGGCGTGTATCTCGTCGAAAGAAGAGATTTAAGCACTGAATATTGCAGCGTTAGGAGCAACAATTCATAACGATGCAGATCGCGTGTACACAAGTTCAACTAGTTGAACTAAATCAACTACGAGTCGAATAAAAACAGCCACATATGAACTAACAATCGGCTCGCGCTCGATTCCGAGTTTCTGATTTATTTTGTCATGTCGACAAACATCGTACCGTGAAACATCGGCGAGTGTAGCGCATGAATCTTCGCCGTTCTCGCTGGCCGCGATCGGGACCCGCCAATATCGCCGGCACCATCGCGCGCAATCAGCGATATCGGCCGGGGGGACCCGCGTTGTTCGCCGACTTGTTAGTCGTCTTTATTGGCGATGCCCGAACGGCACACGGACCGCCAAAGACGACTTTAAATATCGCCGAGTTTCATGGCTTTACAAGTCGATTTGGACGTTAAATGCCCATGCGCTAGGGCGCGCGCGCATTCACGACATCGCCATAAGCTAATGCAAATCGCTGACTGGAAAAGTGTGCTTTCCGCGCCGATGTTTAGTCGCGACGCGCGTCGCCTTAACGTTTTAATAAGCCCAGGTTGGACCGTCCGGCGGCGGCGAGCCTTTGCGCAAGCCGAGCCCGAGTCACGAACGTGTCTTAAACGCTCGCCAAATAGGGCCGCGCATCGCTCTGAGGACCCATTACCGCCATTATTAATACGGGCATATTAAAAGTTGTTTGCGTTTATCGTTCTTGCGCGAGACGCGAGTAATTAAAATCGATTTCGTCGGTGGCCGGTGGCCAGTGACCAGCAACCAGCAGCCTGAAAAAAGCGCCGCTACTTCTTGCGTGCCCACCAGAAATCGTTAAGACAAAGTCACGCATTACTTCCCACCTACCTGAACAAATCGTTAGTTAAATTGTGAATGATTGAATTTTTTATCCTGGGAAAACACGCGAAAACATCGTAATTCGCCCACTGATCGTCGTAAATCAACATTTTTGGGAAAAATCTATCCGAAATATTTTACCGTCATGTCAAACCGCAGTATCCTGTAATTATCGCATGATTTTGCCGTCAAACGCAGAAAAATACCATGCCAGCGCACGGGTACAATTAAACATGTAAAACTTTCTATAATTGGTATGCACATTAGACGATTAGTTTCTCTTTGCGCTGGCTTGACGGCTGAAATCCATCCGTTCTCGGCGGAGCATAAAAAATACCCCCCGGTGCTGCTGTTCATCTCCTGCTTCTATAACGACTACTAAATATTTTCATACGTTCATTTATTATTATAATGATAGAGAAGTCAGCATCAGCGCGTCGGTTTTCTTTTGTACCGTTCGTCGACGACCTGCGCCTTCCGGTTTTCTGCATGCCGCGGCGCAAAAGGAGAGGCTGCAAGGGTCAGAGGTGCCTCGCCAATGAATGCCACCCCGAAACCGCTTCATTCGAACAGCGAACACACAACTACCGAACGACAGCTTCAAGCATCATTAACAACAATCAAAAATTAACATAAAACTATTGTCTGTGTCGATTTAAAACCCAGCACAATACATTGCATCACCTTTACCCTTTTCGTTATCTTTTTATTTTTATCTCCACAACATGCTTTTTATTTTATTTGAAGATGAAAGATCGAGACGATAAAGAGCGGCTTGGGCACGCGCTAAAACACAAACGCAAAACGCAGGCCCGTCAGCTTTCACCGAACTAGATAATCATACAACAATTTCGGTTTATTAGCGCTCGTCGAAAATCCGAACGCGATCGGGCGCGACTGCACGCGCTACAGAAACAACACGTAAGAAAGAAAACTCGTAAGTGGCGGCAATAAAAAGCGAGGAAACAAAAAATCTCAATAGCTACCAGTGGCGCGAGCCACGAAAATTATGATTGATCGATTTGATTAGGAGGCACTTTTGGTAGCGGCGCAACGAATCGGACACGTAGAGCTGGCTTAGTTTTGCAACCGCGGCGCGCAATCACATTTAGCGCTGGCTAATAAATAATTTTCGTTTCGTTGCGTCGGTTATGTTATTAAATGTGAAATTAAATAACGCACAAAAAGCCTCCGATGGTGTTCTAAGTGAAACTTAAGTACCTGTATTACACGTTTTTTTATTATTACCAAGTCGATTTCAATTAGACTTTTAGATGAACATTAAAAATTTAATTTAATTTTTTTACTTCAAATCTTAAATTTATAAACAATATATTCAAGTTTTAAATCAAAACAATAACTTTGTTTCAAAGTAAAAAAAAACTGCAACGGGTATAAATATTTCGTCATTTTGTAGTAACATTTATGGAATAAAACTTGATTTTCACCACGTAATTATCAATGATTTTTCTTAAAATTTGGAACACAAACAGTTTTTGAGTTATATTACCACATCCCGAAGAAAATTTTAAAATATCTAAACTGAAACATAAATTATACATGTGTAAAATATATTAGAAAAAAATTGTATCATTTTTTCGTTTTGTAGAAGTTCCGGTCATTTTTGACCTCTTATCGTATAGATATGATCCTTGAATGTGAATTAACGAGGCATGGACCAGCAAAAAAACACACAGTACGTTCGCCACAGTCCCGTTCCTGTGAATGGGTGATGCATGTGGAATATTTCATTTTATTGTGCGGTTTTACGTATTCGCAACATTTTCAGGTTTTCACGACTGCGGCGCGAGCAGTTGTTGCTGAGCTTTACTGTTTCATACTTTATTGTCGCAGTTAATCTGCCACCTTGGGGCATCGCAGCTTGCTGCGACACTATTCCTCGCAAAAATATCGTCCATCGTCTGCATGCGTCGTTAAGCAGGGCCGGCAGGACGCGCGGAAACAAAGTGCAAAACAGCACCTTGCACCATCCATTCCACCAACGTATCGCGATCGTATCGACGTTTGATTTTGTAATTTTCAGCGACAAGCGTACGTGGGCATCGAAAATATAAGTGATATTAATATGAATTACCTGGACTTCAACATCACACTTGGTTGTAGCATGGCATGGTTGTAGTACACGTTGTTTCAACTCGTCTCTGACGAAGAAGGTCGAGTTCACTGCAAAGAAACCAAAACAAAAAAAAATGATCGTGTTGAATTAATTTTCGTCGTCGCTGTGGGTTATTAAAATCCTATTTATATTTGTGTATCAGGATTAATTAAATTAGGCGTTGGAAGTTGTAAAGCGTAGAAATAAAAATAAGACGCGTGTGAGATGTTGTGAGTACATAAAGTAATAAAGCAATAAATAACGCTAATAAACTTTATCGAAATAACCTTAGACCAAAACACAACGAATGTTGGTGTTGGACTGTTGGGCTTTTAAGTTGGAGATTTGAATGAAAAAACTGTCAAATTGAGCGTAGAGTGTGATTCATAAACTTGATGTCAACCAGAATTAATTTGATCAAGATTAAAGATTTATTATTTAACGCTTTGCTTGTTTCGAATGTTCACTGTCGTTCCTCGACAAACAAAAATTAAATTTATTTGTTATTAACATTCAAAATGTCGACACATCGATCTCATTAATTTTATCAACAAGTTTGACTAAATAGAAAAATATCTATGTGAAGTTAGTCACGGATTTCAGGTAGCCCAGCAATTTATTTCTCCATAAGAAATACATAGGAGAGTCACTAAAAGTCTAATATCTTCTAAACCAGATAATTGCTTCATCTGTCCTTATACGCACGGATAGCTTAGCTCATTACCTATCGAATGGTAATTAAATAAAAAAGGGTGTTAAGAGCCGAAAATTAAGATTGTAATTGGTTTATGATTTCAAGTTCTTGAATGAAAAGTCCTGCAATTGATTGGCTCTGCACTCTCACAGGCAAAATATTCTAGCAATTTTTGCACTACAAGAAAACTCGTTTCACAAGCAATATAATGATAAGGGTTTAGATTAAAATGATGATTTACAAATAAGAGCAATTGAGAAAATAATCAGAAAATATTGGTCATTCAGTTAGTTTACAGTGTTTGGTGCCAATTCCACAGTGTTCATTAAATCAAACAAAAATTATTTTGCTTCAACAATTCTCTACTTCAACAATAGAGTCATAGAAAATCAACATGCCGTTGCAACAAGGTCTAGTAGGCGGAATTTAAAACGTAAGATTTTATATATTTTCAAGTGTTCAGCGAATACAAGTTTTAAACGCGCTGTGATGATCAGAATAGAAAGAGACAACGCTGTGTCATACACACTGTAAATTCATGATGGCCGACTACCATAAGAATACCCAG
>JARJDS010027433.1:0-11989 GCA_030264155.1 Atheta pasadenae | reverse complement strand
GGTACAGCTTTGTGGTACGCATCTTCACATTGTCGGACCTGAATCTGAACATCGAGCAGCATCGAGCTTCTAGTTAGTTATAAGATGATAATGATAAATTATTAAGGAGTGCATTCCACGCTTTTAAATTAATCTTTTCTTCGCTTTGTGGTTTAGTCAACTAGGTTATGTTTATGATATAAAACAAAACCAAACTTATTTAACAAGATTTTGATTACTGAGGATTGTAAGTTGTTTTATTGACAATTTTTAGGTTATTTTTAGTTTTTTGAGGTTATGTGTGATTATAACCTCAATTTTGAGTGTTTTGTAGGGATTTTGTATAAATTATTAACTGCATTGGTAATTTAATCGTTTAAATTGCAAATTGCTCCGAATGCAAAGTTGAATCTTGTAGGAAACTCGCATTATTCGCAACTTTGGAACTTCATTAAACGCGATACAATGCGACGAATGCAAACGTGGCATTAATGCAAAGCTCCCTGAACGGCGAACGGTACGAAAATCGTTTTTTTGTATATTCTTCGATTTAGTTGTTCTTTTTCTGTGCGGCAAGCGTTTTTCAAAAAAAAAGGACGAAAAAGGACAAAGAGTTTTGTGTTGCTTGGGACGAGTACGACGGCGATTTATTACCATAACACCGCGGCACCGTACGACTAGCAGAAGCTGCAGCATCGGCCGAGTTAAATCCGAAGGAGAGAAACCGAAGCCGAAGGAAGGCATCGAGTTGCCGGCAATGGATATTGTAGCGTATCTCACGCAGGACGACCAAAAGCGTGGATCGTCGCGTCGCATGGTCGCATCGTTTTCGGTAATGAATATCTTTCCGCCTAATCTCCCTCTCATCGTTTTAACGAGACGCATTCCATCCACTTATCGAATGCTCGAATGTTATTTTCGTTCTTTAACCGCGGACGAAAAAAAAAAACGCGTACGCAAACGAAGTCTAAAGAAACAGAAAAAAACGACATCTACACTCACCCGAGCGGCTGCTGGGCGCACACAAAGGTCCGCATTGAATTCGGCAAAATGTGGAAAAGCGAGTGAAACCAGTAATCGCAGTAAAAGCATCAAAAGTACAAAAAACGGCCGAAATCCAACAGTCCAAAGCGTTCAAAGCCTGCCTTCAAAGATTCGAACGAGTCTAAAGAGCCAAAGAACTGAACTGAAAGAGTTTTTTTTCTTTCGTTTGAAACTTGGAACTGAGATATTTATATTACTCAAAGAAATTGCGCAGACTAAGCAAGATAAAAAGTTTTAACCACAAAATATAAACAAAAGAACATCTTATGTTCGTGTTTTAGGTTATGTTATTTTTTCTTTTCCTTTTGAGGTTAATAATTAGGTTATACCGTAAGTATGATTGGTTGCATGTACTAAGACAACACAAATAAAAATAGAAATACAAATCTAACTCGTGTTCAAGTTCGACGCATCGTCAACGTTTGCCACACGACTATGTACTAGGCAAGGCACGAAAGGATGTATCAATCATTATAAATTGACTTCCTTCGAACCGCCGCGCACTCGCTGATTCCGGCTACTAAATTACTTAACCGTAGATTGCTACCAGACTAGAATCATTCAAAAGTCACTAGCTTATTGTTCCCAAACAGAAAATTACATTAAACTAAATTTAAGTAAATCTAACCTCCAAATTATGAGATTGAACGAAATTATCAGAAGTTTAACCTCAAAATTTAACGTAATGGTTACTATAGATGAATTTTATAGGTTATGTGTTATTTTTGCTTTATATTAACCATTGTTTAAGCGGTAATTAATGTTTTTTGTTTTATAACCTCAAAATTAAAAATTAAAACTTTGTAATACCAACACTTTTAGGTTATACTGTGTGTTACTTTAAAATTAATATAATCAAAGAGTTTGACGTTTGCGTGTGTATTCACTTTTTTTTAACAAGTAAAATAAAACGTATTGTGGAAATAACATAAACGTGGTCATTATTTTATTATGTTTCGTATTGAAAGGTAATAAAGTGCATAATAGATCCAAAAAAGGAGGTAAAAGAATTTATAATTATCTTTAACCTCTACAAGTCTACAGTTTCTACCGTCTTGAAACAATACTATCATAAATATCATTTTATTTTCACGGAGGTCTTCTTAACTCTATTAACTTCTATTTCACTGTTTTAGTATTGTAACAATACGCCGTTGAAACTTAATATTTATAGGTTAGGATTAAGGATACAATCAATATACAACTAAATTTGGAACGAAAAAAGAATCAAGTAACTTGTTTCGTTGTGTTTTGTTATTTTGATGTAGAGTGTAAGTTTTGTTTTGTTGTTTTGTTTTAATGTGAAGCGTCTAAAGTCTGTAATCAATCCACCATTGCAAGCCTTCCATTCGTCGTTTTGGAGTTGTTTTCGACTGGTACTGGTTCAATAGTGTTTCCTTGAATTTTTAAAAGGTACTCATTACTCTCGCTCCTTTACAGTACCAAAAAAAAACTAAAACCAAAATACAACCATCACCAGCGTCGTGACTCGTGCGTGTTTCACGTACATATGGTTGGCCCTGGTTGTGGAAGAAAGGTTAAAAGTATGTAATTTTGATAAACGCTGGGTGTGGTTGCGGTGGTTGGACGCTGGCGCGTCACTATCATCAAATCCGATCGGCGGATTGCTGCCCTTCTGGATGGTCGGCCAGTGTGAGTAAAATGTGTGCTTCATGAGCCATGGGATGGATCATAACACATCGCACATATATCGTGTTAACCATTACGTCCAGCCAGGCACCGAGCGTAATCAGAGTTTCCAGTTTTGCGACGACTTTCGACCGGGCGCAAAATTCGATTTGTTGGATTTATGACTATAACCACCACCTGGATGCTGTCTATACTAACCATCAATGTCAAACGCGACGAATGTCAAAGTTTACATGATGATATGTTGGTGTTATACCATAATTTGCTTTCCATGTTCCAGCTTCAATCCAGGGATAATAATTTCAATCCTATCTGATGATTTACACTACTTCAATCATTCGGTTGTTTTGCATTCGACCTATATTTGAGGTTACAAATCAAACTGAACAAATGTTAACCATTTTAACCATTTATAACCTTAAATTAATACGGTTTTTAGGTTATAACCTCAAAATTCTGTTGTTTTGTATTTATATTAGTGTTCAAAGTGTTGAGGTTTTGACGTTGTTGGGTCTCTGGAGGTCTTGAGTTAAAGTTGAAGACTTCCAGCACTACCACCAGTACCAGTACCACCAAAAACTATAATTATCAACGACGGCGTGACGTATAATTACGAAAAACAGAAACTACAACGTACGTTTAATTACTATCCTCGCGTTGCGGGCCTTTTTTCGAACAACGCATTCGAAACGTTGGTAACGTTGGTAAATTATAAATTAAAGGCGTTTTTCGTCTTCGACATTGTTTTACACCGGCGCTCTTCATTGTATTCAGTGTATTCACGCATGAAACAAATACACTTTGTTACATCAAAAAATATTAACGCTGATAACGTTTCCGAACACCATCAAAGTTTGAGGCACAAATTTGAGGTTAAATCTTGACAGTGAGCAACAGAAGTAAAATAATAAATAGTCTGGTAGCTACTAATTAACAAATCAGTTCAGTTTTGTTTTGATGCGTTCAAAACTCTCTAAATTATAGCCGCAGAAGTATAATTGCTTAAATTGCCCAAAGTTGTAATTAATATCCAGCAATTTCTAAACATGCAAAACACCAATCAAAAGCAACCAAAGTTACCAAAGCTAAAACAACATTCCTTGTGTTCAAATACAAGCTCAACTCAAGTGAAGTTAACGCAATTTTATCAATAATTAATAATTAAATCGTTCACGTTTTGACTTTATAGTTTACAACTAACGCGTTGTAAAGATTGTTGACGTTCCTTATTAAACGCTTGCTGGTTGGGTTCGCTGGTACATTTTAAGTCACAAGTGTGCAAAGTGGAAGAGGCGATCTAATCGACCATCAATTTCCGTTCGATCAAACCGGCGCGCGGTTTGCGCGTTTTCGTTATCTCATGGAATTTAATTAAACCCGATCACGCGGCGCGCCGTGGAATTAGACAAATCTGTTGGAGCGTTCTTACCGTTCTTACCGTTCCAACAAATTCAAAGTGGTACGAGTAGTATGGTAGCACGGTGGCTTCAGGAAACTGGAAACTGTCGGCTCGTCTGTCTCGATTCTCGGATACCGGTGGTTAAAGTTAATGTTAATCAAAGCGAGAGTGTAGTCAAAGTCAAACTGAAACTCATGTTTCTGATTGCGTGCATTACACGTTATCAATTAACTGTTACCCGGCTTTTTTTATCGTGAGAGTAATTTAAAGAAACATGTTACAATGTAGATACATAAATTAGTAGATAACCTAAACAAAATGGCCGCTTAGTAGGGAAAATTTGAGGTTAGAGTGCAAGCAAATATAACTTTAAAGAAATTGTGGAATAAAATAGTAAGTTTTTGACGTAATAATCATATCAACATATAAAATGTCGTGTTATTTAATCATCCATACGCTAATTGCTGTAATTACTGTAATATTATACTTGGAGGCAGCTAATAAATTCCTTCAACACGTTTCTGCATTTTTTGCAAGTTTAGCAACGCTTTGCTAAGATTTCCGTAAGGTTTTATAAGTCTGGGTTGGTTTAAGTGTTTGTTGAGTGCATCGCTAATGTTTAGATGAGTTTGCATTCGTTTCCAAGAAGTTGCGAGTGTTGGGCGCTGACATAACGCGATATTAATGCAATTCCGCTAGGTTTAATGAAGCCGGGCGCGCGCGCACGCATATTTTTCTAATAAATAAATAGGCGCGGAGTTTATTATTATTGGGTAGCGCGAGTGAGCGCCGATTAAACGTCGTCGATTCAATAAAATCGTGGACGGCGAGCCGTATCGCGCCCGAGCCGACACTAAAAACATCGTAAAATACGAATAACGAATTAATATAAATTGATTCGCTCGACCGGCGGCGCGCGCCGGCAAAGTAAATTGTATAATTTACGCTTGTTGAGCGTAATTAAATAGATTTATGGCGATTTAATTAATTCGAAGTTATTATATTTTATTTACGAGCCGCATTTTCTATGCAGATTTGCATGCTCGTCTTGATACGTATAACATACAAGAATAATATTCCAAAAACTGAATGCCAGAGACATCTGGCGGTCGATTAGATCACTAAAGCCAGTTGAACGTTCATAAGTTACAAGTGTTTGCTATAAATTTCTAACAGATGGCGCAGTGTATACCATTTTAAACTTATTAAATAATTTATTAATGATTGATTATTCTAAAATAACTAAAGTAATATTTCAATTGTAATTGAATGAATTATAAAATTTTATAATTTGATCAGAACTATGTAGATCCTCGTAGAACCTAAATAAAATTAAAGCATTGAAATATCTTTAACCTCAAATTATTAACTAACTTTATAGTAAAGGTCCGTACAACTATTTTTGTTGATTTTCTCAATAAAAATGTGGAAATCTTTAAGTAAACTAGCAATAACTACTTTGCAACCAGAGTCTGTGCTTCATCAACAATTGAGAGTACGTTTACTGTATCAAATTTTATATTTTTAATATTTAAATTTAATTTTTCTCACAATAGACAACTTACATCCTTAAACGAAGGTATCAACCTAACTTACACAGGAAGAATTCTTTACCTAAACGCTTACGCAATAAACATTATATCTATGATGTTGTTCAAGACACATCAATTGAAAAACAGCCAGATCTTGATGTAATTTTAACAAAATATGTTGAGGGAGTTGGTCAAGTTGGTGAGAGGTTATCACTTCGACCAAATTATGCCTACAATAAGTTACTTTTACCTGGATTGGCTGTTTATGCTTCACCAGAAATGGTTGAAAAATATAAAGATTATTCTATGACAAACGAAGATGAGAAACATAGCTCACCAACTGCTCAAAGAGTAAGTTATTTTGATGATAAAATTTTAAACTTTTATAACCTAAAATATATTTAAATATTTTTGATATAATTAATGTTTAACATTTTATTTAGGTAGTCAATTTGTTATCACGCCTTACATTAACTGTAACTATGAATAAAGACAATCCATGGACTTTACAACCATGGCATATCAGTAATTGTTTTAGAAGATGTGGTTATCATGTTCCAAAAGAAACAATTACATTGCCGAAGGAGGTTAAAGGTCCCAATATGGAGTATCAAGGAAAAGAGTTTTATGTAACTGTTACTGTGAGTATATTTTTCTTGGTTGTTTAACTGGTCTTATATGTATTTTATAAATATAGATCAATAATTTGGAAAAAGTGAATGTACGTTGCATTCTTCATCATTGGGCTACAGATGTTTTGGAGCGCATACCACATGAAAAGGACTTTTTTAAAAGAAAAAATGATCCTATTTTTGCTGAACAAGCTGAGATTTTAGCTTCTTTGCCATCAGCACAGTCCGAAAGTGTGACAACAGTGTAAAACAATTTGTATGATCATATAAGAACAAAGAATTGTAATTAATTGACTGTTTTTTACATCCTTTTTTCTATTCTTTAACTTTCTAGGTATAGCAATAAATAATAACAGGAAACTAAGATTTGTGTGTATAATAATAAAACAAACACAACTAATGTATTTTCTTTAATTCTATTTTGTAACCTTAAAAATAACATACCTAAATCTTATCATCTAAATAAGCGCACATCATTATAAATTAAATTCCTATACAAACATATAACTATTCCAAATCATTTGCACTAAGACGAAATAGTCAAATCCCGATCGTGTTTGTTCGTTCGCACAATATAACTCTTCTTATACGTCGGCACTGATAATGGTGGTAATTCATCTGGACGCTTTAAAGGTGACGACCTAATCTCCTGAGTAGATAAATGTTTTGTAATGTCTTGTATTGATAACTGTCTTGATTTACCAGATCTATGAAACCCTGGCAAGTCTGTTTCAGACCGCAAATTCGAAGAAATCCCTGAAGTCCCCGAAGAAAGAAATGATGGTTCCGAATTGTGTCGATGAACATGTCTTACATTCACACTTTTATTATTAGTAGAACCATCTTCAGACGCAGCATCTAATTGATCAGCACTCATTGCAGCTGGAACTTTAGTTGAATTATCAACAGCTTTGTCCGGCGTTTCTGTATCAGATTCCGTTAAATTGTCTTTATTTCTGTTTTTATTCCTTTTACCACTTGTAGTTTTATTCCCAGCAGTAGTATTCAGTTTACCATCTTGCGTAAAATTACCTGGTAACGGTACTTGTATCAATAAATTAGTATCGTTATTAATTTCATACTTTATATCTTTCAACGTGTTAGATTTAATAATAGTAATAAGGTTATGTATTGCTGACACGCGTCCATCTTTCATGCGGTCGTACTTAAATTCAGTGGCATTACCAGCTTCCGGTGGTAATTCTTTGTGGAGATAAGACACAGGCCAATATCTAGGTTCACCAAATCCGCCGGGTTTAGGTGGATCTAAGAATTGTTTATTAAATTCTGATTCGTACTCATTAAGACTTGGCATGTTTGGTGGTATACGAGGACGCATTAAAGGACGATTAGGTCTGAACGGAGGAGGTCTAGGTGCATTGGATGGTAGGAAACCTTCTGCATAAGGTGGGGGAGGATCGTAATTAGGATTGTAAGACGGTAGGTATGGTTTTTTACTTGGACGACGTTGTGGCGAATAAGGATAATATCGTTCACTACATTTACGCCATTGAGTACGTTCCGGACCAACATAACACCATTGGTAATTGTAACCTGCTGAATATCCGCATTGATGATCAGGACGACAACAGTAATCCCACGTTCCGCGGTCACCACCTTCAAGATCACAATACCAAAATCCAGCGTCTTTGTTTTCTCTACACAGGGAACCACGACGACAAGGCCAACCACTTACTGAATAAACTCTCCAAGTGTCCAATGCAGTTATAGGACCTTCTAAAAAATTAAACAATACCTAATTAAATCTGAGTTTATATAAACTTTAATAGCAATATACCGTATCTTCTGATGTCATAAATATCTTCACGACCATGACCATTATCATGAGCGTGCGTACCATGTGGACCATCATGAGGATGAGGTCTTAACGAAATCAATCCATGACCACTACCATAACCTCCACCTCCATGACTTCCATGACTACCATGGTTACCAGTATAGCCTGAACCATAACCTCCACCAGAACTATGTTGTCCGTAACCTGTAGGTCCACGATTTGGAATATATTGACCTCCTTGTTGTCCGTAACCACCTTGACTTTGTCCGCCATTATTTCCATAACCACCACTTCCACCTCCTCCAGAATGTCTATCTGGGTTAGGATTTACATTACCAATACTCACACATTCAGGATTGTAATGGTCCCAAGCGAAGAGCCAGGAAGTTTGATCAGGAATATAATCTATTTTATTCAAGAGATCACGTTGAAGAATATCAGAGAGATCACAATTTGGTTGTCCTCGTTCTGGTTTAGTTCTAGAACATTAACAATATTATGGTTTTTGTTTATTTTCTTTAAAATTAAGTTTAGGTAATACCTGTAACTAAAGGACATACACTGGAACAAACTGGAATGTCTAAACTTGGTACACTCTGTTTTACAATCCAATTCAGATGCAACTGTTAAAGATTTCGTTATGGCGTTGGGTTGTAACCGAGCTGGGGTACCGTAACCTACGTAACAGACTAAACAAAACAAATTATAACTTAATACAAATAATATTTTTAGTATTCGTAAATGTTAGAGGACCACATATACATTAGAGTTGAAGCAGAAACTGAGACAAAAAGAAATTATATGTTTTAAGGTTAATTACGTTGATCTGTTTTGGCTCCAACGACAGGATGTTCCTTGCCTCTTACAGCAAAATGATTGGGTTCACAACCATGTCCAAAACTTCCCCTTTCATAAATTTCAAACCCTAATTCACTAGCAAATTGTGAGTTAGGATCAATTTCTTTGAAAGGCCAATCAGTTAATAAGCAATTTTCCACAGGACCTCCAATTACAGGTGATCCATACCTAAACAAACAAAATATTTAATCCTATACTCCTTCCACACCAACAAATCTAATAAATACCTAAAACTAAACCCTCTACACAAAAATATTGTAGATCTTAAACAAGCAAGTTGACATTCAACAATACTCTTCACCATCGTAGCTTCCCTAACAACTTTCTGATCCAACCTCTGTCCACTTCTAGTATGCCAAAAACAATCCGAATGTTCCTTCTCCAACGGGATCTGCTCCTCACACTTCTTCCGATTATTCATCGTATAAATATCAAAATCTCTATCCGGTTCCAAATCAGTATAGAAATCCAATTCCTTATAATTCCTTTCACTTAGATAACAATTATCAGTAGGTACACTCGACGTCAATGTATACCTATACGCATAGGAATGACATTGAAAATCTTTTTCTTTAAAACACAAAGTCTCACATTCATAAATATCCGGCACCGAGTAATATTTCTTCACAATAATTTTATGTAACCGAAACCCAGTAGCTGTTCTCAGCGAACATTCATCTTTTAAAAAATTATAACCACTATGTTTAGAATCGCCATCTTTATGTTCCACAGTATCACCATTTGTTGATGGGAAGTGTGGTTCTGTGATCGGTATATTCCCATATCCAGAACTACCAGAACCATAACCTGTATTTGAAGAACCAATACCGGTTTGTCCATAACCTGTCGGTTTAGGTTGTCCAAAGTTATTAGAATTTATAGGAATCACAATGCCAAAGGTAGGTCTTGTAGATCCATACGAAACTCCTCCATAAGACCCACCATACGCGTTACCATAAATACTTTCTTGGCCATAAGAAGAACCTGAATTTCCCGGTAAATAACTGGGTTGTTTTGGAGCTAAATCATAACCTGGTTTGGGCGCGTATGAATCTTGAGCTGGTGTATCATAAGGAGAAGGTATTCCATTACCATTATTATGGTTATGGTTATTACTATGGCCGTAATCATTTGGTTGAGTGTGACCATTGCCATAAGATCCCCAGGAATTGGACCCTGCCAAACCCCACTGGTTGCGATCAAGCGCGGGTTTTCTTTCTGGAAGGTATGAGGAGTCGCGATGGTTGTTAAAGTCGTAATTGTGATAATCTAAAACGTTAGAAGTTTAAATTAGTAAAAAGTTAAATTTTAGTAAAAAAAAATTAAAAATAAAACTCTGGGTTTCTTCCACTTTTATTTTATTTATTTTAAAATCAAGTACAAAAAATTCAAAAAAAGAATCACACAACTAAACACAACTAAAATTAATTACTAAAGTGCAACTAGAGTTCTACATCTAATAAAATGCGAGGTGTGCCCTTTACCAGTAGTGCTTCCAAGGGTTCGAGGGTCACAAATGTACAAACAATAAAATTATGGCGCCATTTTTTTGTACTGAGGACATAATTATAAAAAAAATCATAAACTGTTCATATAGTGTGTGCTTACTAAGCTACAATAACTACAATTACTATTCTACAAATAAGCTTCACCCATTTTGAACATCTGAATGTCAAGGACACCTCTTACCTCCTCCAGAAGAACCTCCAGGTCCATTGTGGTAATGACCACGATGCTCATCAACACGTCTATTGCCTGGTAAATAACCACCGGGACGTCGATTATCCTCATCGTATCTATCTTGATGTCTATCTGGATATCTAGGATAATTGAAAGGTCTTGGTCTTGGTTCAGGTCGATCTCTATCATAGGAAGAATCATGTCTACGATCAGCATATGGATTTCTGTCATAATCACGATCTCGATCCCTATCTCTTTCACCAAAACCATAACCAAACCCGCCTCCCTTACAATCAGGATAACCATTTCTATCTTTTTCGTATACATCATAATCAGGATCCGGGTAAATATCACGAATCATATCCATGCGGACCATTGGTAAATCAAGGAGCTCACAATCGCCATTACCACGACCTGATGGATCCAATCTGAAACAATTGCAAACCAAACATTTAATTTTTTGTTTTTTATTTTGTGCTAATTGTAGGTTATGTAGTTTTGGTTGGTTATGTTGGTTATGTCATGAGTCACAATTGATGAAATTAACCGTAACATGCATATAATCGTTGCGTCATCCGAAAACAATTGAGGAAGGTCTTTTTTTCTTCACAAAAACAGTTTTATTGCATGGTCATCGCGATTATCTTGAGCGACCTTGAGCCAGTGGCGCATCATGCGATGCACATACAAGCAACAGAAGATGAGCTGCGTGTCATTTCCTCTTTTTTGTGTGACATACGTAATTTCCGTAATAATTTGCGATTCTGCACGCGGTGTTATTATTTTAATGCAATTCACGTGTTTTACAACTTCACACATCCAAACAAAACAAAACAAAAAGAAACAAAACTTGATGATTCATTTATTGTTATTCATTTGTTTTAATGTTTTAACTGTTTAATCGTTTTACCGTTTTATGTTTCAACGTTTCACTTTCAGGATGTTAAAATAAATAAAATTACTTGCATATTATGTCATTAACAGCTCGTTATTTAACACGAGAATTAAAAAAATGACAATCAATTTTATGTGTTTTCTTTGTTTGGTTATTCCAATGAAAATAATTAGTAATAATAATTTATTTAACACGTTTAGTAATAAAAAAAATTAATTAAACTCTTAAATATTTAAAATTTAAATAAATAAAATATGACATTGACTTTTGTTTGAATTCTTAATGTTTTTTTCTTGGCAGAAACAAATTTCGTTTAAATGTAAATATTTTAATGATTAATAAAAATTAACACCGAAAGTCCGAGAGTAATTAACGAGTAACTAAGAAGCTGTGTTTCAAATATTTTTATGATTATGAATGACGTAAATTCAATGTCATTTTTTATCTGTTTGAATGTGACTAACTAATTAAAAAATCATAATTATTTCTCTTTTGTTTCGTTTTTAATTTCAATTTACCACG